>OVBA01005273.1:0-20443 GCA_900406435.1 Lepidium aucheri
TTAATTCACAGTGATATAAATCCCGCCCGAAGGACGGGTCACCAACTAGTTCTGCAATAAAACAACGTACAGAGAGTCTTCAAGTAAACGTTTAAAACGCATCGTTTGGTTACAGTTTAAGGTCGATTACAACAAGACCTCTAAGACTGAGATCCTGGAACCAAGAGGCTTTCGAGGTTGTTGTTATTGTTTTTACCCCAAGCTTTCTCCTTCCATATTTGCTCCACTTCAGAAAACGTTAAGCCCTGTGTTTCAGGGACGACTACGATCACAAATATAGCTGCGAGAACAGCGATCCCTGCTAGAATTAAGAAAGTCATTCCAATACCAGCAGCTTCAGCTATTGACAAAAATGTCTGTGTCACTATCAAGTTGCTGATCCAGTTAACTGTTGCAGACATTCCTCCACATATGCCACGGTACTGTTGTGGGTATATCTCTGAGTTTACAGTCCATGGAACTGGTCCCATTCCTGGTGCAAAGAACGCTATGTATAATGCTAATCCTATCACAGCAAGCCAGCCATAAATGTTACTGTGATCAAACGATGATGCTTGTTGGAAGAATGCAACTGCGAGGATGATGAGAGAAATGATGACACCGCATAAACTTGATAGAGCAAGCTTTTTCCTCCCGCAGTGATCAATGAAGTAGATTCCAACAACTGTTCCAGCTGCGTTCATGGCTGCAACGATGAGGGAGAGCAACAGAGCAAGCTGGTTTGAGTGGAAGCCAGCCATTTGAACTATCGTGGGACTGTAGTACATGACAGTGTTGATTCCCGTGAATTGCTGAAATGCCTGTATATTTTTGGCAAATTATCTTAATTCTTGGTTTCACCTACATCTATCACCATTGCGTAACCAAATCATACACAAGTTTTTTTTGTGTGGCCCTGATCATTACCTGAAGTCCTGCTCCAGCCAGAAATGCAAGCCTGATTTCTTTCGATCTGAATACATCTAAGTAGCCAACGGTGCCCTTTCTCAGTCGTTCTTCTTCTGCAGCTTCAGAAAGATGATCAATCTCATCTTGTAACCGAGAGATGTCATAGATTCTCGCAAGTACTTGGATGGAGTCATCTTTACGATTATTCATGAAAAGCCAACGAGGAGACTCTGGCATGCAGAGCATGAGGCCAAACTGAATAACAGCTGGAACAGCCGAAACACCAAGCATCCATCTCCAAGTTCCAGGGACCTGCCAACGAGAATATCTGTCTCAGAAACTGCACAATGAATTTTCTCATGAGCCAAGTAAGTGTGACCTTTGGTTGAACTCTTGATTAAATTTAGTCTATTTTCAGTGTAGAGTAGACAAACAGATAAGCTGCCATATTTGGGACATAAGAAACTGCAACAAAGTAAACATGAGAGGTGGGTGTTGTGCTTATATGTATATAATGACAATGCAGAGCTTAAAGAGCATGACTAATACACACAACCCAAGTGATGATATACACTACTGAATGGAGCATGATTTGGTTTCCTACAAAAGACATGAATAAGCTAGGACCTTGACCACAATGAAACGTTTAAACTGAAACATTACTTCAACATTTGGCTACACCGCGTTACTTCAAAAAGTAAAGCCATACAGACTTTTTTAGCTGTGGAAACCACAATACACATGGTGATGAAAGATAGTGCTAACCTGTGTGAAAGCAAAGTTTACTAGGTAAGAAAGAAACTGTCCTCCGGTGATCATTAATACATTTGTGCTCACTAATCCTCCCCTAACTTCTGATGGAGACGCTTCGGCTATATACACAGGTGCAGTGACAGATGCAACACCAATTCCTAAACCAACCAAGAGACGGCCTAATATTAGTACATATGGATCCGGAGCAGCAGCCATAACAATAGCTCCTCCCACAAAGACAATATCAGCTAGCAAAGTCGCCTTTTTACGGCCATACACATCGTTAATCCAACCCCCCAACGCAGCACCGATGATGGCACCAACCAATGCCATGCTAACAATTGTTTCCTATCAGATCAGTGAGTCTAAGATCAGCAGTTCCTGAAGTACCAAAAATAGAGTAAGCAAAAACACACAAAGCATACCTGTAGGAAACTACTTTGTTTGACCACATCGAAATCATCCTTAATGTACAAAAGGGCACCAGAAATTACACCTGCTCAGGAACATGTACAAAGGCTTCAACCAAAACTGATCAATATAATCAAACAAAACAAAACTTTGAGTTTAAATCTCAAAACTCACCGATCAAATTTCAGAATTTGATAACATCCAATGAGGCAAACTGCTAAAATTAGAGAACTCCGGTTTCAGACAAGATTACAATATATCTAAGCTAAGTAAACTAGAATCTAAAGCCTAAAACAACTTAACATATTAGCTTATTCCAAACAGGAAGAAAAGGACAGAAATGGAGACCTGTGTCGTAACCAAAGAGAAGGCCTCCGATTCCAGCAACCACAGTCAAACCCAGAACATAATGATTCCCAAAATATGACATCCTTCTTTCTGGGAACAAATCCAAGTAACCAGAACTCCCAGGAACCGATTCGATCGTCATCGTATAGTAGTCGATAGACAATGAAAGTTCCCAAAAATGTTTTGAGTTACGGATAAAGTAAACGCAAGTGGTTGGATTGGATTGACAACTTGGCGAGGTCGAGTCGACATTGCGTCAGAGACACAAAGATACAATTTTTCCAGTTCTAAAGATATTATATTGCAAACAAAAAAAAAAAAAAAAAAAAAAAAAAAAACNAAAAAACAGACCTTTTTATTTTTTTGAAGCACGTGAGTTTGTTCTTCTTCAAATTGAGATTCGATCAGAGTCGAGAAGATTGAGAGAGGGAGGAGAGATGGAATTCGATAAGCCACTGAGCCAACGGTCGGAGTGGTCTGACGTGGTCCCGTTGCTCCAGGATGATGGGCCGAATCCAGTGGTTCCGATTGCTTACAAGGATGAGTTCCGCGAGACTATGGATTATTTCCGTGCGATTTACTTCTCCGACGAGCGATCTCCTCGCGCATTACAACTCACGGAAGAAACGCTTCGCTTAAACTCTGGAAACTACACAGTAATTATTCTTCTTTTATGGAAACAGTTTCTATTTTGCTATGCTTGTAAGGTGCTTGATACTTGTTCTTCTGAGCCCTAGTACTCTTCTGATGTGCAAATTTGATTGGAGCATTCGTAGAATTTCATACAATCATTACCTGTTTGGTTTGAACTCTTGTGGTTTTGAAATTTGATGGACTTCTGTCCTTTTATTTGTCCTCGTTGCATCAACTCTTATTTTTAACAATCTTGTTCTTAACGATTTAACTTCCTTTGAAGGTGTGGCATTTTAGGCGTCTAGTACTCGAGGCCCTTAATCACGACTTGTATGAAGAACTCCAGTTTATCGAACGCATTGCTGAGGATAACTCTAAGAATTACCAATTGTGGTAAAGTTAATACCTTTGTCTCTAGTGATTATACCATGATATTGACTGATGAAAAATTCCGAACAAAAACTGTATATGTTTGTTTTTTCTGATAGCCTACATGTGCATAGACTATAAAGAAATTCTTGCTTTTATGGGATTCATCAGAATTAGAAGGCTCTGTGACTTGTGTCACCCATAGTGTATCTTCAGTGTATTTGCGAAAAGTTTGTACTTATACTCGTTGCGAATTTCATAAGATCACATATCTGCTTCTTAAGGAGAGTTAACCCATGCTTTCGTGCTTTGAATGTGATGATCCATGGTTCTGATCTAACCTTTCCTTTTCTCTAGGCATCACCGGCGATGGGTAGCAGAGAAACTGGGTCCTGAGGTTGCAGGGAAAGAACTTGACTTTACCCGGAGAGTACTTTCACTTGATGCCAAACATTATCATGCTTGGTCACATAGGCAGGTTTGTGATCTCACACCTTGTTAAAACACTCTCACTTGATGTGTTTTTGAATCTTTTTGTCTGATGTTGGGAAACAATCTGCAGTGGACACTACGGGCACTAGGAGGATGGGAAGATGAGCTCGATTACTGTCACGAGCTCATTGAAGCTGACGTCTTTAACAATTCTGCATGGAATCAGGTACTATGATCGTTGACACACACTGGATTCTGCTTCTCAAATCAATGTTTGTCAGCTTGTCTCCTCTTTGAATAATTCAGTCCCTTAATCTGGCAGAGGTATTATGTTATTACTCGATCTCCTTTGTTGGGAGGCCTAGAAGCCATGAGAGTCTCTGAAGTAAGCTACACAATCAAAGCCATTTTAGCCAATCCTGCAAACGAGAGCGCATGGCGATACTTGAAAGCTCTTTACAAAGACAACAAAGAATCATGGATTAGTGATCCAAATGTTTCATCAGTCTGTTTAAATGTTATCTCCCGCACAGATTGCTTCCATGGATTCGCTCTGAGCACCCTATTGGACCTTCTATGTGACGGAATGAAACCAACCAAAGAGCATAGAGACTCAGTGAGCGCTCTAGCTAATGAAGAACCATATACTAATTTGGCCAATCTGGTGTGTACCATTCTTGGTCGTGTAGATCCTATAAGAGCTAACTACTGGGCATGGAGGAAGAGCAAGATTTCAGTGGCAATGTGAGGAGTCAGAAACACGAGGAGAAACTGATATCTTACTTTTCATATCTATGCATGCTTGTGAATGGCATTAACATGTTTTCATATATCAAAACAATCTCGATTGCTCCGTTTCCCTTTCCTTGAATACTCAGACCAACTTTCTCTCAAAGACTGATTTGCAGAACCAACAATGAAAGACTCCTGGAGTCTCCTATTCTCAATGTACTAAACGCATTGCCTTATCGCTGCGAGATAACCGGAATCAAACGGAAACCGAGTTTTTACTCGCCGATTTCCCAAATATAACAACAAAAATTGATTCATAACAATTAATGAGTGACAAGAAAAAAACAATTAGTTTAATATTTTTGACCAAAAGAAAACATTTAATATGCTTTGACCAAGAAAAAACAAACAAAAACAATCAATTTGCATTTCAGTACTGAAGAAAAAAATCGAAGGCATTGTGGTGCTTGAAGTCGGAAGCGTAATTCGGTCGAAACATGCTCCAAAGATACGTTCTTTCTCCGACAAGAATGTCCACATCTGGGTTTATGCTGTTCCTTGCTCTTCTACATCTCATGGGTTTCTTCTTTCCATTGAGAATTTCTGCAATTAGGTGATTGATTTGGGTAATAGCTTTGTTCCTATGTTTTGCGTATACCTGTTTTGTCTCCCTTTGATTAATTTCTTTAAATTCCGATTGAATTTGCAGGAACGATATCGGATTTCTAACAGAGCGGAGTTGCAGAACAACTGTCCAAGGAAGATATTTGATCTCCGATGATCAAGGTCAGCCATTTCCTCGCCAATTCCCTCTTAAAAGATTCACCTTTACAACAACTAATCTCTCTTGTTTATCAAAAAGAGAAACATCTAATCTCTTTCGACATAGATTCGTTGAAGAACTAACTTTTTCTTACCATAAATAGTTGTTGTTGCAACTTGCAGGCAATGTGTGCGATGCGCTTTCAATGGATTCTAGAACTCGTTGTTGCCCACGGAAAGAAGAAAGATTCTCTTGTCAGTGAGTCATTATTAGAGAATGATAGCTTTTGGTTGAGGAATTGTCTGATTTTAGATTAATGTGTTCTTAATCAGACTTCTTTGTTGTGTGGTTTGGCTTGAAGTGGATGCAACCTCCTTTCACAGTGCTGCAACACTTATGAATTTTGCGTTTCTTGCTGCTTGAATCCGTCTCGGGTATTCTAGTGAACCTCTGATTTTGTTTCGGGTTTCTTTCTTTTCAGATTTTTCTCTGTTACCGCGTCATATTTATCTGCTTATGAGTATCCATCTTCTGCAGACGCTTCTTGAGAAGGTGGTTAAGGTCAAAGTTGCAAAGCCTGCTACAGCAGGTAACTTGTCTTGCTACAGCAGCTTCAATTCTTAAACCGCATAAATGTTTTTGCATTTGACAAGATGACCAATGTTTCCTCCTTAGCAGGGACTTACAGCACTGTATTTGATTTTTGTGCCGCGAGATGCCGTCATAATTCTGAGAGTGTGGTAAGCGATTTACTATTTTTGTTTCATTCAAAAGTCTATTGAGTTGATGTCATTAAGTGGAGCAGTTTTGTGTGGAAGTGAAGTGTTACCTCGAAATGATGCAATGCTCTTGAAAGTGTAATGGGACCTAGATAATCACTACGATTAGCTTTAAACAGTGAGATGTAAAGTTTCTTTCCTGAAATTTCAGGTTCATGAAAATGCTTACCACAACAAATTTCACCATTGTTTTTCACTGACATCAAATGCATCAGGTTAGCCTCAATAGCATACTTTTTTTTTTTCAAATATCGTTTTGACTGTCGAAACAGCATGTCAAATGCATTTAATAACTGAAAACAGGTGCTAATCTTACACAAATTGAAACAAGACTTCTTGGCATTGACGTTATTGTTGGAAGGTAAAACACTTTAAACCGCTTTACTAGTTTGAACTGCTTATGCTCTTGTGGAGACCCTACTCTTAGACTCTTTATTTGATTGGTTTCTCAGGCAAGGAGATTCATGTGATGCAGTTTGCAAGTCACGTGGACAAATGTGTGTGATGAATAAACTCTTACTTTTAAACCAATGTGATGTGTAAGTTTCTTCTTAAGCAACTTTTTGACCAGAGTTATCTCTTAAGCCAACGATCAAGTCATGTTTCATATATTTATAAATAAATTTAAAGCTTGCAATTTGATGTTCACATGGTGATTTACCTCTTCTTTGTTTGCTCAGTATGCAAAGATACATGACCTGCAAAGGCTCGTGTTTAGCAAGTTCCGGGGCTGACCAACCTGCTGAAGTTGTCGAAGATGCACCCAGAGATTTGGTATTCCGTCTTTGTTCTTCTTCTCTGAATCCTCAGTGAAACAATTCATTCACATCGCTTCTCCTGACTCAACTTTTGAATCTTAATCATAACTGACTGATTTCATGTGTGTTCATTTTCTTGGTATTCAGTATCCAGGGGCGTGCTTGTATAGCAGAACACAATCAATGATTTCCTGTGACGGTTCACACCAATACACCCGAAGACTCTGCCCATGTGCCTAAACACTAGTTAGTATTAAGACTTACCCCATAGTTTTTTCAGTCTCTTGTAGCGGTTTTAGAGTGCTATGATCTTTGCTAATCATGGCATTTTCTCAGTCTCGAAGAAACACATACTTATGATGTATACATGCACGATTGTATATATATATATACACACATATTCAAGCATGTGACTGAACGTTTTTTTATTTAATACCAGAGAATGAGAAAGTTTCTGTCTACATCATTTGTGACGTGTGTGGCCTACATTGAGAATTAACTACGAGGCTTCTGATGAAACAACGTATCCATTAGATCTTTGTCACACATATATGAGGTGCAGCTTTCTTGAACAGAGCCAAAATCATAACTTTGTATTCATCTATAATTTCTCTTCATCAAATCTGCAAAGAGGACATAACACAAGAGAAGACTTTTATGGACACTTAAGAGTTTGAAGTTGTATCAGATTTTATCTGTGCCTGTGAATGTATACTGTGGAACTTATGAATATCACCTTGATTAATCAATGAAGACCTCTTGGTTTATGACAGTGTCCATACATCCATGATTCCATTGAAACCACCATTAAAAAACCAAATATAATTGATGATTGATTACAGAGATTCGTTTATACTTTCACAATATCAGATAATTAATTTTTTTATTACAAAAAGGAGAAGACATTAGAAGCTGTAATCTGTTTTAAACACTCTCTTATCTCCTCCTCCTGTTTGTTCCTTAGTCTGTTCCTTAGCCACCACAGTTCTGTTTAGTCCTGCATCTTCTGTTTCTTCATTGTTATCATCAGCTAACGCAAACGCAGGATGGCTTAAAACGCATTTCAGAAGCTGCGTTCCTCTCAGCGCGTTTGTGAGAGGTAAGTGTCCTAAAGGCGTTTCATCGTTAAGCTCCCACTGGAATTCATCAGGAAACGCTCTGTAATTATACTGAACAACTTCTGTATCAAGAAGCTTCATCCATTCAACTTTAATGAAGAATTTACTGAAATCTTTCTTCACTTTTAACCAGATTTTGCGTTGCACGCTATATCCAAACCTCCCATCACTATGTTTAATCCATAGATTGTCAATTGCTTGAAGATCTTCTGTGGAGATTGACTTTACCTCAGAGAAGAACACATAGCCACGTTTCACGGCTGCTTCTCCAGCTATCTGAATGAGTAATCTCCGAGTCTCCTCATCAGCTTGTCGAAAGTCTTGATTGACAAGATGACTCGCCAAAACGTCGAATTTGGTTGCGGTTTCAGCGGTTGTGACGGATGCGTTTGTAGTAGAAACGGCAGAGACGGTGGAGGAGGAAGAAGAAGCAGAGCAGATAAGTGAGAAAGTTGCAGCGGAAGTTGGTTGTTTAAGAGAAAGAGAAGAGGGACCAAAGTGAGATTGGCAATGGAGATTGTGACGGTGGTGTGTGTAAGAAGAGGAATGGTGATGATGGTGAAGAGAGTTTGTGGTCGCCATTGATGGAGGAAGAGAGAGAAGTCACATACGTCAGGAAGATAGAGAGTGAAGTTGGAGAGTTTAAAGAAGCAAAGAGAGAGAGTGAGAGAGATAAGGTGTGGAAAATCAGGAACTAAAGCGGGGTCGATTCTGATTGGTTACTTATGGGTCAGGTTTGATTCTCTCTTTATATACTTTTATTTCCATTTCTAATATTAGAAAATATATATGTACAAAGAGATGTCTAATATAAAGTTTTATTTTCATTTTTTAGTCACACATTATATTTAGGGAAAATTATATAGAATACCCTTTGAGTTTTAAATTGTAATAACTTTTTCCAAAACATTCTGCAAAATAAAGGGGTGAAATGGAATTCTGTCTATGGACATATATAATACACAGTTTTGTCCATTGTTTACATAATTCAGTTTGTATATCCATTGTATTTAATTATAGTGTATTGGTATCTATTACATACATAAATTACTATATATATTTATTGTATACCATATAAATGTTTACTATGGACAAAATTACATTTCACCCCCAAGTGATACCCAAATAAGATTGAGCCCACTAAGCAAAGAAGTCCATTATAAATCTTGGCTCAGAAGTAAGTCGGACAGGAACCAATGCTGCAAGGTGAATCTTGACGGGCTGGATTACATTAATTATAATTAAACGCAAAACACATGATTGACGAGCTGATTGACACATAATCAGCGGGATGAGTCAATTACGGACAATAAAGCAATAAAAGGAAACTCGGATTCGATCAACATTATTGAAGATTGAACCAATCAGAATAAGAAGCATGTATAAAAAGAGAAGGAAAAGGTTGTAAAAAGATACGATAATATACTCTCAATTTCGACTATTTCAACTCGTATTTTGTAATCCTTGAATTAACAATCATATTTAAGGATCAACAAATTGGCGCCATATGTGGGGACGAACAACAAAAGTCACGTCTTTATGGATCAAAAACGAGCAGAGAGTAAAACTCGTCAACAATGAGAGACATCAGATCTTCGACGAATATCACTGGAGACGATGCAACCAAAAGCATGGGGAACATTGTCCCAACAAGACCATCTAGAACGACAACGTACCAGCGATAGTCTCGCACGACCGCGGAGCTGAGGGAGATGGCCTCCACAGCAATGGAGCAAGTACGTCAGAGCGAATTAAAGAGTCAAGAGTTACAGCTCCAAGCCCGATGCTAGGAAGAAGAGTTCAGAAGACAGCTCGCATAACTCCAAGAAATGGTCATCGACGCCCGAAACACGACCAGACAAGAAACCACGCCAAGAGATCAGCCCAACGGAATCTTACGAGGGGCACTTCCACCAGAAACCTGAGACAGAACAAACCGACCGGTAGCATGGGCAGACCCCATGGTCCAAGAACAACGTGGCGAGACAATCTTGCAAGACGAGACGCGTGGTGAATCCCCAATTGGATTAGCTGGAGTGAGAAACATGAAGGACAGGCTGGCCCAGGCAGAAGCCGTATGCCGCGACCTTCGGAACAAAATACAGCGATCCACGTCACCCAGAAGAAGGATCCCAAACGGGGTACCAGATAGAAGACACACTAGAAATCGACGAACTCCGACAAATGATGACGAAAACGCAGCAGGAGTATGCAAACATACGCTTTGAGCTACATCAGGCTATATCAACAACACCAGAGATCCAGCACGTGATCAAACAGATGCGATACACCCTGTTCACAAGAAGGATCACCAGGGCCGTATTCGCGATGTCGGAAAAATCAAATTCCCGCAATATGCAGGGAATACGAACCCTATAGCGGACCTCAAATCATTTTGGCTTGCGCCAGACCGGACTCATCTCAAGGGAGATGAACGGGATGCTAGCTTTTTCAGGTTCTTCCCTGAAAACCTCATTGGTACCGTCCTGGATTGGTTTTCAACATTGCCAAGGGAATCTGTAGACGGATTTGAACAACTCGTGGAGGTGTTCCTGAAATACTACTCTATCTTCATAGAGAATCGTACCACTATAGATAGCCTACTCAACTTAACCCAGATGAAGTTCGAACCACTGCGAGACTACATAGCACGATTTAAGGAAATGAAATCAAGAAGTGTCAACGTCCTAGACGATGTGGCCTTAATCACGCTTAAAAAGGGGATATGGCAGGCCTCAACATTCAGCCAAGATCTAACGGTCTGGCCTCCTAACTTGCTAGATGACGCATTACACAGGGTAACCCACTTCATCAACTAGGAGGAACGGAGATCAGAGCTTAGGTGCCCCGAAGAAGTCAGAAAGCGCTTTGAGAAGAAAGAAGCTACGAAGGCACAGTCAGTAACAAGCAAAGTCCAAAGCAACAGCCGAACTTAGAACGAGAAGATATCGACATGCCGTCACTCATTCTCGGTAGGGAAGTTAAAAAACAAAAAACCATTAGACATACCGAAGTTCTGTGACTACCACCAGACGCACAGACACATGCTAAAAGAATACAAAGTGGTTAGATGGCTAACCGAAAAAGGAAAACGGATGGAAGGAATGAAGAAGGAATGGAAAAACGAGAGGGAATATCGAAAACAGGATAGGATTTCAGCTGAGGAGGAAGAAACAATTAAGGTAGGGAAAAATAAAGCTTCCACAAAACCTCGCGTCGGAGTGATAATAGGAGGGTCGAATATGTTCGAGAGTTCAGTCAACTCCATAAAAGCGCACCAGCGGAAAGCAGAAATGCGACCCCTAAGTTCAAAGATAAGCCAAAAGGTCGACGTCACAACCGTAACCTTCAGGGAAAGCAAAACTGCTTATCTCGACAAACCCCATGACAGCGCACTCATTATCAAACTAGACGTTAAAGAAGTAGAGCTGGCAAGGATTATGGTCGACACCTTCAAAAAAATGGGCCTGGAAGGTAACGAACTTGTGGGAGCAAAAAACAACCCTGACAAGTTTTTCTAGCAACATCGAGATGACAATGAGGATGATCCAGCAACCGGTAATCGCCTCAGGGGTCAGGAAAGTAACAAAATTTGTGGTAATCGATGCGCCAGCACCCTTCAACATGATCCTAGGAAGACTCTGGCTTTACGCGATGAAAGCGGTAGCATCAACGTATCACCAATGTGTGAAATTCCCAACTGATGACAGAAAGGAAGTCATATACAGTAGTCAGACCGTATCACGGTGATGCTACCAGAAAACTTCAAACAGACCCGAGGGTAAACGTTGTAGCAATTAACTGATAACCAGGCGGTCGCCAATAAGAAGACGAAAGACCTCTCTAACCAGAGGCCAGAAGAGATTTGGACCATCAAGATAGTTATCAACCCCAGTCGCCCCGAAAGAGAACTAACAATCAGAGCCGACCTAGATCCCAGAATCCGTCAAGAGCTAGAAAACTTCCTCAGGGGAAACATGGCGACATTTGCATGGACCCTCCAGGATATGAAAGGAATCAGCCTGTCATTGACGACACACGAGTTGAATGTTGATCAAACCTACAAGTCGATGAAGCAAAAGCGAAAGAAACTCGGTTCAGATAAAGCTAAAGCAGTTCGTGACAAGGTCGAGAGACTACTGAAGATAGGAGCAATTAGGGAGGTCAAGTATCCCGATTGGCTGGCAAACCTGGTAGTAGTACGAAAGAAAAATGAAAAATGGAGAGTATGCGTAGATTTCACTGATCAAAACAAAACATGCCCTAAAGATAGCTATCCGCTCTCGCAAATCAACAAGGTGGTGGATTTAACTACGGGAAACCAGTTGATGTCTTTCAGATACGCCTTCTCGGACTACAATCAGATTTTTATGCACCCAGATGACAAAGAGAAAACGTCCTTCATAATCGAGCAGGGTACTTATTGCTATCGCGTGATGCCGTTTGGGCTCAAGAACGATGGCGCAACGTATCAAGGACTGGTAAATTTCATGTTCGCGGAAGAATTGGGAATACGATGGAGGTGTACATCGACGATATGTTAGTAAAATTGGCGGATGCGAAAGACCATGTCGGACAACTATGCCGCTGCTTTGATATTCTCAACAAATTTGGGATAAAACTTAACCCGGCTAAATGCACGTTTGGGGTGTCATCTGGAAAAGTTTTGGGATACCTCGTAACCAAAATAGGAATCGAAGCCAACCTACGCCAGATAAATGCACTAACAAATATGCGCTTACCACAAACAAAGAAGGAGGTCCAAGAGCTAACCGGGAGGATAGCAGCAGTCAACCATTTCATATCACGGACGACTGACAGATGTTTACCATTCTTCAAGTTACTTAAAGATAACAAGAAAGTCATCTTGGATGGCAAATGCCAAGAAGCCTTCGAAGAATTGAAAACCTATTTAGCAACACCGCAAATCTTGGCAAAACCAGAAGAAGGAGAAGAGCTTTATCTTTACCTTGCGGTATCAATGATGGCGGTGAGCATGGTCTTAGTCAGGTCGAAAGAAGGAGAATAGCGGCTAATTTACTACGTGAGTAAATCCCTTACCAAACCCGAAGAACAATATCTGCTAGTAGAAAAGATAGCCCAACCTTGGTAACTGCCGCGAGAAAATTCGCCCATATTTTCAATCCAACAAGATCGTGGTGATGACAAATCAACTTTTATGCATGATCCTGCACATCCCAAGTAAATCAGGATGGCTCGTCAAATGGGCAATCAAGCTCAGTGAGTATGATATCGAATATCGACCCCACACAAATATGAAGTCACAAGTCCTCGCGGATTTATCATCAAAATCTACAGAGGAGTTGACAACATGGAAATCGATCAAAGGCCCTGGATGATCCATGTCGATGGATCATCCTTTCGTAACGGGTCAGGGTATGGTTTGAGATTGACCTTGCCCAGCGGTGAGCTGATCAAGAATTCCTGCTGGCTAGGATACTAGGCATCGAACAACAAAGCTGAGTACGAGGCCTTGCTTGTTGGACTAAGAATCACGGCAGGAATAGGGGTCACATATCTAAAGACTTATAGCGAGTCCTAACTGGTAATGAGAAAGTACCATGGCGAGTACTAGGCAAAGTATGCTAGGATGAATGCATTTCTAGAGCTTGTTAAAAATGCTGCATCGCAATTCAAAAAATTCAAACTAGAAAGAATACCTCGGGCAAAGAACGCGGTGGCGGATGCCTTAACAGTACTCGCGTCCACATCGGAACCTCTCGTAAGACGAATAATCTAGGTAGAATACCAGGAAAAACCTAGCATAGAGATAGCTAGGGCACTGTTAGTCACAACCCAACAAGAAGAAGACGATGACAAGCAGGCGCATAAGGCCAGAATCACCGCGAATCCAGAGGTTTGGGCCCCCATTAAACAATACATCTCCGATGGGGTCTCCCCGCAAGATCGTTGGGAGGCAAGGAAACTAAAGACTCAGAGCGCACGATTCTGCACTATAAACGGACACCTTTACAAAAGGAGCAACGCAGGGCCTTGCCTCTTGAGAACGACCAACGAGGAGGAGTTCAAATCCTGGCAGAGATTCATCTCAGAGTTTATGGAAACCATGGGGACGTGCGCTGGCGTCCAAAGTCAAGTGGCAAGGATACTATTGACTGACTATGGTAAAGGATAGCAAAGATTATTCAAAATGGTGTTAGAAATGTCAACTACACACTTCGTCGATACACACGCCAAGTGAAAAAATAGTGCAAATGGTGATTCCATACCCTTTTATGCATTAGGCGATGAACGTGGTGGGTCTGTTAGAATCGTCCGGGAAAAAGCGTCTCCAAGTCATCTTGATTGTGATGGACTACTTCACCAAATATGTCGAAGCGGAGCCATTTCAACAACTAACCGGGCCACAAGTAAGAGAGTTCATCTGGAGAAACTTTGTTTGCAGATTCGGGATTCCAGGCAAAATTGTAGTCGATAATGGGACCAACCTCATATCACATTATGTTAAAAGTTTGTGATGAGCTCGGCAACACCGCGCTACCCTCAGGCAAATAGTCAAGCAGAAGCTACCAACAAAACAATAATGTCAAACTTGAAGAATAGGCTAAAATCGAAGAAGTCTAATTGGTCGGACGAGCTGTAATCGGTACTATGAGCATACTGAACTACCCCGCAAAGAGCAACAAAGGAAAGCTCGTTCACGTTGTCTTACAAGGTCGAGGCAATGGTGTCCCGAGTCTAAGGAGAGGGATGATCGAAGAACCAAGCGCCAACGATGAGATGTTGCAGGATCACATCAAAACAATAGACAAAAAATGATATCAGGTCTTGAGCACACAAAACTACCAGCAAATAGTGGTGAACTTATATAATTTGAAGGTGAGGTCACGACGGTTCAAGGAGGGAAACCTGGTCCTAAGAAATGTGTTTCAAAACATGAAAGAGATGAACGCTGAGAAGTTGGGCACAAACTGAGAAGGACCGTACCAAATCTCAAGCGTGTTGAAAGACAGAGTTTTCCGACTACGGGACCCCATGATGGGCAGGGCAGAGTTACAAACCTCGAATGTTATGAACCTAAAATATTACTATATTTGAACGTGTAATAAGGAACTACACATAGACTTGATTCTTATGGTGGAATACGTAGGCAGCTCGTATACAGATGAGTCTAGCCCCTTTTAATAAAATATTCTTTTTTAGCTACGAACGCGAAATAAATACGAGAAACAACGAAGGAAGTAGAAGTCATAATTATCAACATCAAAAAAGCATCCAAAGAAGAGTTTTGCCTAAAAAGGAAAAGAAAGAGAGAGGAGGAGAAGAGGGAGCATCCTTGCCTTGACTCTCCTCCACGACATCAGCGGCACGAGCTTTGCCGTCAGTAATTCCGCCTGTAGCAGGGTCTTTGGGATTGGTGTCCACAACGATATGATCTTTTGGATCGGCAATCGTAGCAGCAGGATTACAGGGCGAAGAAGAGCCTTCAATAAAATAACTGGCGGGTTCAACCAGGAAAGTCTCAACCAAGGTCTTAGCCCGAGGGAACAATTTTGGGAAGGGCAGCTCATTCGCAACCAATCGAGCTCATCCTTGTACTACGCCCTCGTTAACGCCAACTTCTCTAGAAGGGATGCCTTCTCATTAGCAGCATCGAATTTCTCAGATTCAAACTCTTCGATCAGCACGAAGTTAGATTCAAACTCGCAAATATCAACGCTCACCTGCCAGTCCTACTCCTTTCGAGACCACTTCCCAGAAACATGGTCAAATACCTCACGCCAATGAGAATCAAGAGTCTTTTCTCTTCTTCCGAAGCATGGACCTGAGCAGCAATGTCTTTGTTACGAGTCTTCAGGTGTTCGATCTCCCAGTTCTTCAGCTCTTTCTCCTCGGACACGGTCGAGAGTTTCGAGGCAAGACCCTTCTTCTCCAATTCAAGAGATTTGATTTTCTCATTGAAACGATCCCGCTCATCCTTAAGAGTCTCCTCGAGCTTGGAGCTTGAAGCCCGAAGATCCTCAAATTTCTCAGTCGAAAGGGAATTCATCAGTTTAGTCTCCAGGGTGAAGACAAGGTTCTTCATCTTGTTCTTCGCTTGAATAACAACCAAGGATCCCATCACAATTCATAGTATTTAATGCGAGGAAGAAGATAGAAAGTCGAGGTCACAAACCCAAGTTTGTAGCACAAGAGTAGTCTCGAATTTACCCCGCTCGGACAACTGATCCACAAAAGAAGTCTCGTTCGCGTTTAAAGGCAAAGTTCCCGAGCTGATTCTCAGGGGGCATTGGCTAACATCAACAGAAGAGGAACCCAAAGGAACCCCGACCGAAGTCACGGTCTGCCTCTCACATCGAGAACATTTTACAAGAGGAGGGAAATTGGTGTCCAAAGTCGAGGGCAGAGAGGCTGAGATCTGGGAAGGAGCATCGATCCCCTGTAGTCGAAGACTATTATCCTCTCCAGATTTCTCTTAATAATCTTCTTCCTCTTAGGAGCCGAAATAGGCATTTCCGTAAATAGGGGCGCACGAGAAGAAGAAGCGCGAACATGAATAGAAGACGTGGAGGGTTGCCTAGCTGCGCACCGGAATTCAGTAAACAAAAATAAGAGAAGAAAACAACAATAACGGGGAGTCAACAAAATTAACCGATTGGATCCCCGGGGATAATCACCAAAGAAGCCAGATGACGCCTGATTCGCAACGCAGAGAAATAATCCCAATGCACCTCGCCGTCTCTTAACTTGCTCAAAAGGGCAGATCCAGCAGCACAAAGCTCGGGAGAGGGATACTCTGCAAAAAAAGAAGGAAGATAAGAAAAATATCGCAATGAAAAGAAGAACATGGACAAACTCGAAATCAACTAGATTTGCTTCTCCAATTTTGAATAATGTAATTGGGGTCAAAATCCCCAATTGCCTCCAGAGAAAATTTGAAGAAAAATAACTTGGGCATCCTGTACGTGTCCTTGCCAGGAATACCATCGAAGACCTTCCAAGCACCCCAATTGGAGAGATACACCGTATTAGAGCCGGGATTTTGCTTTACAGTATAAAAACAAAGAAGCTCGTAAGCCATAACTGAAATATCAGCCTCAGCACCCCGAACTAGAAGAGGGATAACGACACGGAGGAATGATGGGCACATTTTACTAAAGGAAAGATTTAAGGAATGAAAGATTGAAAAGAGGGAACTCAGAATTGTAAATTGAAGATGGCAGTCGGAGAAATAAACAACATAAGCGCCAATCCATCCCGGCGGAGCATCTTCAGGGGATTGACCCTCTCCGGTAACCTGGGTAAGAATGCTTTCCGGGAAATTGTAAAGCCGCCAAAGTTCCTCAGGCCCTCCGGCATTCAAACCTCACAACTTTCCCCGTCTAGAAACCCTACACCCAACCGGCTGTCTCTGAGGAACATCAGAGATAGTCTCGAAATCGCTGCCATAATCAGAGAAAGCAGAATGAGAAGTAAATGGCCTAGTGCTCGATTTGGTTGCCATAAAATTTTGAGAAGAAAGAGTAGAACGAGAAGAAGAGTTCATACACAACAAAGCAACAGATGCAGAAAAACTACTAAAAATCAAGGAATAAAACGATTCAGATGACAAAGAAAACGAGAAATACCTATTAAAGGAGGTTAGCAATGAAATAACTGAAGCAATGAAGGGGAGGAGCTTTTAAACTCACAATGACTCACAACCGGAAGAGCCAGTAATCATTAACCTCCCAACAATCCTACCGTTAAAACCAAATACTTTTGAATAAACGATTGAGATCATCCAGTAAAGGAGACGAATAATTCAGGCTCACAATCAGTTGAGCTCGATAGCATAAGCCGGGACAACCTAAAGTTACCCCGTGTCGTCCAGTAAAGGAGGCAAACGAGTCGGGCTGACAACTGATCGAGCCCGACGACACAAGCCGAGACAACAAAATGTTAGCCTGCATAAATATTTTATCAGGCGGGATAAAGCACAAACGATGAAGGGGATTCAAATAATAAATACTTATCTTGTGGATAAAGACAAGGTGATCCCCACAAGCAAAACTGGCCAGACAAAAAAATATAATAATAAAGCGCGTTTCAAGGAGAATAAAAAAAAGCAAATAAGATATAAAGGCAAACGATAAACTGGTTTGAACTTAAAAAGAACCAAAAGTACGTAAAAGAACTAGAGTGCGTGAGGAAAGAAAAATAAAGGCGACAAGGCAAAAAACAAGTAAAAAGAGATTTTTTATAGGTCGCTCGAGACGACTTTTGAAGTGGGCAAAGGAACGCATCCAACATCGGTGTCATGACCTTTATCGGAGTCAGAAGGAAAATACTCGCTCCTGGAACTGAAGTCATACAATTCGTCAATCCCATCCTCGAAGGCTTCAAGGGCAAGGTGATCCCTCTCGGCACCTGAAGAAAGTGTGTCAGAAGATAGAACCCAAGATTTCACTTCCTCGAGAAGCCTAGAGCGGAGTTCAACCCTCAATTTGATGACTCGGTACTGAGAGTGCTTCCTCAAACGATCAAATTTGTCTCGGACTCCGGCGAGATACTTCTTGAATTTCCTCTTCAATGCGCTGGATTTCTTCCGAATAGCTCGAGCTACCGTCCTCTCATGAGAGATCTTCCATTGATGACGCCCGAGGGATAAGGTCTTTAACACGTAATAGGCCACACGACGAGTAGAAGCCAACTTCCTCCACGCACTGTCCATGTCAGCCCGAATCTTGGCAATCTCAGCATCTGGGGTAACCACCGCATTGTTCAAAATACTCATTGAGTTTGACAGAGCATGAGAAGATAAACCCACGAGATTCAGGAGAGAACCAGTCAAAGAGCCCGACTCAAAACCACCGACCAATTTGTTTAGCGCAGCAATGATATGGAACAAGAAGAAACATTTACGGTTACAATATAAGGAGATCACCAAAAAGCACAAGAAGTTGCGGTTATCATTCTGAAGCTCCTAGCAAGCTCAATGTAAGCGTCCTATGAATTCATAATCTCCAAAGAAGGAAGGTCATGACCTCGGGGCACCATGTGATGGACGAGTTTGGACAATTTGACGGGGTCCTCCACGATTGGGTGATCGCGAGTGTGGTTAAATGACCACGAGTGACAAGGATTCTCGGAAGACGGACCCGGAGCATCGCGAGTTCGCTTGGAAGGGCGCTCACCACTACAAAATGAGGGGCGAGAGCAGGCAGACTGGCTCGGGCTGGGCTCTTTTTACCTCTCATACGGCTCACTAAGGGCCCAACCACTGGAATCGAGCATGCGGTATCAAGTGGGATCTCGACATCCCGAACTGGAGACATCTGAGAATCGCCACCCCAACGGTGGCTCACCACATCATTGCGAATAGAAGCCCATTATGAGTCTCGGCCCAGAAGTAAGTCTGACAGGAATCAATGCTGCGAGGTGAATTTTGACAGGCTGGATTGCATTAATGATAATTAAACGCAAAACACATGATTGACGATCTGATTGACACGGAATCAGCAGGATGAGTCTATTACGGACAATGAAGCAATAAAAGGAAATTCAGATTCGATGAGCATTAATAAAGATTGAACCAATCGGAATAAGAAGCATGTATAAAAAAAGAAGGAAAATGTTGTAAAAAAATATGATAATATATTCTCAATTTCAACTAAATACTTTCTAATCATATTTTGTAATCCTTAAATTAATAATCACATTTAAGGATCAACACTCCCTTATTTTAAATAGCCATTTTTCGTGGACTATTTTACTGAATGTTTCAAAAAAAGTATTTTTTTCCATTTAAAACTCAAATGAGGTATTTTCTATAATTTTCTCTTATAGTTATTATATTATTAATAGATTAGATATGGACCTGTGCGATGCACGAATTTATTTTTATTAAATAATGTTTAATATATATTATGAATAATGTCTAAATTTATTCATTTGTAAATTTTGAAATCAAACTTAATAATAAAATCTCACATCTCACATGTGAAAAAATCTCTGTAATTACTAACTTTTGAAATCCAGTTTAATATATAATAGGTTATAATAAAATTCGACATGTAGAAGAATTTATTTGATTGCTAACTTTTGAAACCTAACTGTCTATAATATGACACGATACAGTATTGGATGGTTGAATTCAAGATGTGGAAGAATCCGTTTATTACTAACTTCTGAAATTTATTTTATATAATATGATAAGATTTCAACCTAATAATAGTAAAATAAAATAATAACAATTAAATTTAAATTTTTTTACTTTTTTTGTTTGTTTGCCTTTATCGCTCTCGATGTAAACAAAAACAAATAAATTAAACTGGAGAAATCTTGAAAATTTGGAAAATATTGAAAAGTTGTCTAGATGTTTATATATATATATATATAGCAATTAATATTCCCAAATAATATATATATATATATATAGCAAATAATATTTGAGAGTATTTAGATAATTATTTTCTGTTAGGATTATGATCAGAG
>OVBA01005274.1:0-20442 GCA_900406435.1 Lepidium aucheri
TTACTAAATATTATAAATTTATAACAAATAATAAAATTAAATTTAAAACTTAAATGAACGCGGATATAAAAATTTAAATTAATACAGGTCTAGAAACCTTAAAGATAATGAGTCTAAAAACCTAAATGACACAAATAAAAAAAAAGTTCATATACAAAAATCATAATGTTGTTAAACCTAAATTCTATATAAATTTTTTAAGATGCTATTGATTTTATTGATACTATTAATTTTTATATAAGTACTAGAGACAAAATATTATATAATTCATAAAAAGATCATATCTATCTAAAAAAATACATTTTGAATACAACACAAATCATCATTATCATATAAGTATATATACTACACATTTCAATGAAACCACATATCATATTTTAATATTTCAAGATTAAACCACATATATAAATGAAACCACATATTAAATTTCAAGATTAATATATGTATAATACAAATTTGTCGATGCATTCAAATATATAAATCAATACATATTAGAAATAAATAAAAAAATATTTAGTTCAAATAAATATAAGTAACTATGTATACGTAGAAAATTCATGAAAATCTAATCCCGTGCAATNACAATCGCACGGGACATCATCTAGTATATATATATATATATAAATATATATCACGAGTCCATATCTAATTTATTATAAAGTGTAGCCTAATAGTGTTTTTTTTGCCAAATTTTTTATTTAAACTAACAAGTACTCCCTCACTTTGTCCCAAAATATACATATTTTTAGTTAAAAAACACGTTGATTTATACACTTTAATAAATTACTGCAAAATTTTATAGTATTTTATTTTATTATAATTTGACTAGTCATAAAAAAGCATGCAAAATTATAATAATCCAAATTATTAGATACATTAAATTTTGTATTAGAATTTCCAAACATCTTATAAAATAAAACAAATAAAACCATCTTAATCATCTTATATTTTGGGAGAAAAAGAGTACAAGACAAAAGTCAAATACAACAAGAGATTACACAAATCTTAAACATAGTACCAAAGAGAGAAGATAAGCTGTAAGGAACAATAAAGATGAAAAACTAACATGTGTTATCCCTCCTACATCTGTCACGTAAAAGCTTCATTTCGATTTTTTTTATTAAAAAGAAAAAAGATTCCACTCTTGAAAGAAAAGAACGGACTAACAGGATAAACGATCAAATCAATTTTAAAAATGAAATACCGTGGATATAACGTAGCATGATAGTTTAACGTTGTTATTGTGCCATTTTCTTATTATTGTCCAATTTTTTTTGGAATTTTGATTAATAAAGTCAAAGTTCAATACAGAGATCAATTACAAAATTGAATAGATAACAGATAAATTTTCGGAAACTAAGCCCTTATAAAAAAAAACTAGAGGATTTAAACACAAAAAAATCTAGGAAATGAAATTAAAAAAGAAATCATCAGAAAAATATTTCAAACCAGAATGTTAAAATCTCTACAAAAAAATTGAGCCAATGTGGACAAAGAATTCTCCCATAAGGGATATAGCATATACCTCATATCTAAAGAACAAGGCTTCTGCATAGATAGAAGGCCTAAATATATACTGGAAAACATGAAATCGAAAATAGACATTTACAAAAGATGATCGACCGGGTAATAGTCTATACAGAAACTCACATAAGACTATACCTCAATCAAAGTCTTAAAATGGAGACAAGGAGAGAAACAATTATAGACTAGAGGTATAGATCGAACTATACTCGATATCATAAATATCAAGAAAGACGAGCTATAATACAACTAATGTAGATTTAAGGACCCTAATTAAACCTTAACCATAGGCTAACTTCGTGAATAAAGTACACCTAAACATGGTGAAAATCACATCAACAAAAATAGAACCCAAAAAAGAAAAGGAACAAACAAAGGCTTCTTCGTCGCTGACTGAATTTCAGATAACACCAAACACATTTTGACGCAACAAAAGCCCACATCTTACAAGATCTGAAAAAAAACAAAGGTCCTATCAACAAAATGGAAAGAGAAGAGAGTCAATGAATACTATTAAAGCCACTAGCCGCCAACTATTGTACCAAACTACTCAAAATAGGTCAAGAGAATGAAATTATATTTCTCTCTCAATCTACAATGTTTTAGAGAAAATGACCTCCATGAAATGAAGATTATGCTATTATCCATATTAAAATTCTAACATATTGCATATTGTTGATATAAAATTACGAATTCATTTATGAGAATCCAATAAATATACATGTAAATACAAATAAAAATGTATAATTGATGACGTCATAACTTTTAGAGGTTGTCGAGAAAATGTATATAGGTGATAGTGTTCTCTTTTAAAAAATTTCTAGGCGCCAAAGTTCAAACCTCCTCCTTATTATGAAGATAAAGGGATAAAAGGCAAGTTGAAAAAAACTTATTGGAAGCTTGATTTTAATAAATTTAGATAATTTCGTAAGATTTGAAATTCTTTGTGGGGTTCATTGATTTTAAAATCATGCAAAATTGAATTTTGTAAATCCGTCTCAAAATAACAATGTTTGAGTAAGAATTTTAAGTTTTTGTGTTTCAAAGATAAATCCACCATATCAAAATCTATGCAAAACATTTTTTTGGTCAAAAAGTTGTTTCAATTAAGTTAAATGTTTTGGGTTACAACAACATACAAATTAGGCAAAAGTCATACATAGCCATACAAGGCATAATCATAAAATAAAACCACTAGGCAAAGAAAACCTCAAACTTTCTGAAAATGTTAGATAGATTGTAGAAGTATTAACCAAGAGCTTGTGACAATCCGGGAATATTCCTTGTTCTGTTGTCATAGAAAGCAGGTAAACACATAATGGGGCTATTTAAACACAAATGTCTTGAGCTTTGGAAATTATTCTCCAAAATAATAGAGAAACTTTTAAAAATAATTCATTCCCAAAAAGAGGACAATACTAGAACTAAACTCAAGCTAAGAAGAATTAGTCTAGAACAAAGTCTTACATTGTATCCAAACACTTTTTACCTAGAACCGAGATATGTAACTCTCTCCTCTAAAGTTACAAAGCATGAGATAAATAGGAGATCTTTTTTTGAAACAATGAAAGTAAAACATCCCAACTGCTCAACCCATTAACTAAATCAAAAGTGAATCTCTCTAAAGTACATGAAACGGGTCATGTCTTCAAGACCTAATTCACTAACCTAATTTTTTTTGTCAACAATTGGATCGACAAGGTCCGATCCATAGCCTAGCCCACACCCTAAAATCCCTTTTAATTCTACTAGTATAGTGGGGAGGAATCGAATCCCGGTGCTCTGAGTCATTAGCTGGATTATCCTAACCACTAGACTGAGAGTAACTCAGCATTCACTAACCTAATTAGAAAGATAATTTTGTAGTACCTTGAATTAATTTTGGTCTAATCAATAGGCCCACTTAATGATGCGATCCACTAAGGCCAAACAAGAGACACAAACATGTTATCCTAGTTGTGAGAATCCTAGCAGAGGGGCAAAAGTAAGGGGAGGTTAAAAACGCGGCGGTGAGGTGGACTCGCAAACAGGCTTGCCAGAAAAAGAGATGAATAACATATCTCGAGTTCCATGGATGGCCGGATTTATCATTGAATTGATTGGAAATAGAGTTAGCTAGTATACAACCATTTGGTGGGTTCTGAAGACGAGAGCCAACATGAGGCTCTGCTTCGTAATATAATCCTGGTGAGAGGAAGTTTTAGAACAAAACCTCTTCTGAGAAAAGATACATAGAGTCGAAGAGGAAGAAGAAGTGGAAGAAAGAGAAGAAGAAAAAAAAAAGCAGAAGAAAAGAATAAGAAAAGGAATAACTAACAGAGATTGGTTATGGCGGCGGCCAAAGGCACTACCAACAACGGAGGAGAAGAGCTTTTGAGTTGTCTTGATTATAATGCCAGAAAAAATAATAGAAATCTGAAAATAGAATTTCACACCATAAATTGGTTCAGTCTATGCAAATCTATTAAAAAATCAAATTCGTATTCAAATTTTTTAATATTAATTTTGATTAGTATTTACAAATAATACAACCAATATCACATGATTTTGATTAGGATTATAGAATTAATGTCTGAATAACGTGATTTTGATAAAAATTACAACATCAATTTTTGTTGCATGAGGCTAAAATTTTGACTTCCCATTCGTGCCAATCTGTGATATTTTTTTACATTTACAATTATTATTAATGATGTTGTTATATTTTTAGCTACTTCCAACTAAGTGCAATGATGAGCTTTTCTCATTATATTTCAGTTCCCTTCATATGATCCAAATGTCTAGAATGTTAAATTTATATATCCATGCGTTCAAAATAGATGACATGTTGGATAAGTTTCAATAGCTTAAAACCCAAGACATCTTTAAAAAAGAAAATTAAAGACAAGATAGGTTTAATTAAGATTCTTTATAGATTTAAGGAAAACTTCTATTAATAATAGGTTTTGTAAGAGTTATCAAAAGGAATCGATATATCTATATATATTTATAGAAATCGCGTTTCTGATTTTACAAGAGAGAACATTAACCTTGATTGTTGTTTAGTTTTAAGATAAGTTTTTAAGCATAAAAAAGCAATTCTTAGAGAGCATATTAGTGTTCTTAAGGTACTTTATTTGGTATTAGAGCAAATGTCTTGCTTTGATTCTACAATCGGTTATAAACAAAATATCAAGCCATGGGAGACGACGTGAATTGATAAAGAAAGAGCATGTACCATTAGTTGTGCTATGCCTGATGTTAACCTCAACGAATTACACAGTGTGGTCTATGAGGATGACGGTGTTATTGCAAGTGGACAAAGTCTGGGACATGATTGAAAAAGGCTTGAGTGTTTAAGAACGAAAACTAATGAGAGATATCTACTACATACCTCATCTCAAAAGCAACATTATCGGTTTGGGACAAACGACTGAAATAGGCTGTGAAGTGATGATGAAGAAAGATTACTTCACACTACGAGATAGAAGTGGTAGATTGTTAATGAAGGTTAAGAGATCTCCAAACAGATTGTACAAAGTTAAGCTTCAATTAGAAGAAGAAACTTGGAAGTGGCAGGCTTTCTTGGTCATTTAATCTTTAAGACCATCAAAGATATGTCAAAGCAACAGATGGTTTACAGTTTACCACATATAAATGGTTAAAAACAATATGTGAATCATGTATTGTTGGTAGACAAGCTCGAAATAGTTTTCCTAAAGCAAGCAAGTTTCAATCTTCTAGAGCTCTTGAGCTTCTTAACGCTGATCTCTGTAGACCAGTCTCGCCACCTACTCGTGCACAAAACAAAATATATTCGTCATTATTGATGATCATACAAGGTATATGTTGTCAATTCTACTAAAAGAGAAAAGTGAAGCATTCAAACGCTTCAAAGATTTCAAGATTTTGGTAGAAAAAGATTTAGAGAAATCTATCTTGACCTTAAGAACTGATAGAGGTGGGGAATTCACATCAAAGGAGTTTCATGAGTACTGTGAAAGGAATGGAATCAAAAGACAATTGACAGCACCATATACGCCTCAACAAAACAGTGTAGTTGAACGAAGAAATCGCACCCTAATGGAAATAACTAGGAGTCTTTTTAAAGCAATGAAAATTCCAAATTTCTTGTGGGGGGAAGGAGTAAGACACTCAACGTACTTAATAAACCGTGTATCCACAAGAGCACTGCAGAATCAAGCGCCTTATGAATGATTGAAAAACAAGTAGCCTAATCTAAGTCATCTAAGAGTTTTCGAGTGTTTAGCTTATGCAAAGACAGAGAATGTGAACCTAAAGAAGTTAGATGATTGTTCACAACCTCTTGTACATCTTGGGATTGAACCTGGATCAAAAGCTTATATACAATCCTACAACAAGGAAAAATCATTGTAAGCAGAGATGTAAAAAATAATATGGACTCTTGTTGAAAAAAGCATACAGTGTAAAGGTCATAGATTTGAAATGGATTTTTAAAATCAAGAGAAACAC
This sequence comes from Lepidium aucheri, assembly GCA_900406435.1. Taxonomy (NCBI): domain Eukaryota; kingdom Viridiplantae; phylum Streptophyta; class Magnoliopsida; order Brassicales; family Brassicaceae; genus Lepidium; species Lepidium aucheri. The sequence continues at coordinate 5,998 of OVBA01005274.1, forward strand.
AGATGGCACCATTAACAAGTTCAAAGCTCTGATAGCTCGCTTAGAAACGATAAGATTACTCATTGCCTTGGTAGTGACGAATAGATGGGAAATACATCATTTGGATGTAAAGACTGCGTTTCTACATGGAGAATTAAACAAAGAAGTTTATGTCACACATCCTGAAGGGTTTGGAAAGAAGGGAGAAGAGCATAAGTTTTCAAACGTTCTAAAGCGTTATACAGTATAAGACAGGCACCTCGATCATGGGATAAGAAAATTAATCAAATCTTGAAAGGATTATAATTTGAAAGGTGTTCGAAGGAAATCTCAATTTATCGAAAAGAAGAAGGAGCTAATCTTCTAATCGTGGCAGTCTATGTAGATGATCTTTTTGTAACAGGAAATACAGTCAAGATCATCAACGAATTCAAGGTTGAAATGTCTAAAAAGTTTGACATGTATGATCTCAGAAAGCTTAACTATTATCCCGGGATAGAAGTTCAACAAACAAAACAAGGAATTGAGATCAAGCAAGAGGTTTATGCTCAAAAGATTGTGAAAAAAGCAGGATCAGAAAATAGTAATTCAACACATATACCAATGGAGTATGGATTAAAGCTTTCAAAATCTAATGAAGAAGAAACAAAGATTGATGCAACTTTATATCAAAGAAGAATATGGTGCTTAAGGTACCTCTTACACACAAAACCAGATATTGCATTCTTAGTAGGTGTACTAAGTAGATACATGCAGAAATCGAAAGAGTCACATGGGAGAGCATTAAAGCAGATCTTGAGATACTTACACGGAACTATCAGATACAGTTTGAAGTATAAGTAGGGAGGGTCAATTACAATTACAGGATACAGTGACAGCAGTCATTGCATTGATATTGATGATGGACGAAGCACTACATGTCACATTTTCTACTTTGGAGAGTCGCCAATTACTTGGTGTTCACAGAAGCAGAACATTGTTGGTCTATCATCATGTGAAGCTGAATGTGTGGCTGCCACAGAAGCTTCAAAGCAAGCTGTTTGGTTGCAGGAACTAATGAGTGAGATCACAGGAAAGGAGTGTTTAGCGATAGAGATTCGAATTTACAATAAGTCTGAAATTGAACTCACTAAGAACCCAGTTTTCCATGACCAATTTTAGCATATACACAAACGTTATCATTTCATTAGAGAATGCATAGAAAATGGTCAAGTCATTGTGAAGCATGTTCCCGGAGAAGAACAACAAGTAGTCATCTTAACAAAACCTTTGAAAGAATCAAGTTCAAGCAAATGAGAAGTCTACTAGGAGTTCAAGACATCTCAAAGAAGGACTTGAAGTTTAGGGAGGAGATTGTTGGTTAAGATTCAATAGCTTAAAGCCCAAGACATTTTAAAAAATGAAATTAAAGATAAGATAAGTTTGTTAAGATTCTTAATAGATTTAGGGAAAACTTCTATTACGAATAGGTTTTGTAAAAATTATCAAAAGAAGTCGAATCTCTATATATACTTGTAGAAATCGAGTTTGAGATTTCACAAGAGGGTACATTAAGCTTGATTGTTGTTTAGTTTTGAGATAACTTCTAACCATTAATAAAGAAAGCAATTCTTGGAAAGCATATTAGTGTTCTTAAGGTACTTTATGCCAATGGTAATCAAAAGATTGGGATAAATTAAACTGTATATGGTACTTTTGTATGGTTGATTATAAGGTCATGGTTATGTGATCTATATTGGTATTTGACCACTATGCATCATTAATTTTCAGGTAACTTGATAAAGTTTTGTTATGTGAACTTTGACAAAGATAATTGTTTGGGAATTCTGTGTTCATTTCATTCACAATGACACACACATTTATACAGACATCGTGTAATTAGACAAACTCTAATTCACACAATATTCACCAATCTTATTTATGGAAATATTCTATTATACAGACACATGACATATTCTATTTCCTAACAATCTCCTTCAAGTTAGAGCATGTAGATCACACACTCCTAACTTGGATAACAATGTCTAACGCTTGAACTACCCAACGCTTTGGTGAGAAGATTTGACGATTGTTTCTTTATGCTAACAAGTTGTGCAACAATCAGCCGATCTTGTACGACATCACATACACTATGACAGTCAACTTCAATGTGTTTTCTATGTTCGTAAAATACTAGATTAGCAGCTATGTGTAATGCAGATCTGCTATCACAATAGAGCTCCATTGGCGCATCATATGTGACTCCAAAATCAGCTAACAGATGCTTAAGTACCCACTTCAGTTCATGCACAACGTCAACCATCACTCTATACTCTACTTCAGCGGAAGAATGAGACACTGTGCCCTATTTTTTTGTTCTCCAAGACACAGGTGAGGTGTCTAACAAGACAACATAAGCAGACAAAGACCGACGGGTTCGACAAAAACCGGCCAAATTGGAATCACAAAATACACGTACACACAAATCCCTATCTGCTTTGAGCAGAATACCTTGACCACGACGCCCCTTCAAGTAACGAATCACTCTCATGGCAACTTCCCAATGAACTATATGTGGGACATGCATGACCTAAGACAAAACATGCACTGCATAACACAACTCACATCTCGTGATAGTAAGTTACACTAGACGTCCAACCACTCATCTGAACCTAGCAAGATCCGTACAAACAGGTCCATCATCAGACATAAGCTTGTGATTGTGTTCAATAGGGGTCATAACAAGCTTGGCTCTAAAGAGACCAGGTTTAGCAACAATATTAAGTGAATACTTACGTTGGGAGAGAAACATACTGTGAGGACCACGAGTGATTTCAATACCAAAGAAATATTTGAGTTTTTAAAGATCCTTCATGCGGAAATACTCGCTTAAATATGCATTGAACTTAGTCAACATGTCAAGATCATTCCCAACAACCATAAGATCATCTATGTAGATGAGCACACAAATACTCTTGTCACCCTTGATGTATGTAAACAAAGAGTAGTCTGAGTATGACTGAACAAAACCAAACTTTGTGAGAGCAGTAGACAGCTTAGCAAACCAGCACCTTCGGGCTTATTTCAGTCTGTACAGAGACTTACACAAACGACACGCTTGTGTTGGATCATCACACTTGAAACCATGTGGCAGCTTCATATAAACTTCTTCCTCGAGATCACCATGAAAGAATGCATTGTGCATATCCATTTGGTGAACCTCCCCTCCTTTGGCAGCTGCAACATCAAGCAAAGCAAGTATTATGGTCATTTTCACTATTGGTGCAAAAGTCTCTTCATAATCTTCCCCTTCGACTTGGTGATTGCAATAACACACAAGTCGAGCTTTGTACCTTTTGATAGTTCCATCAGTGTTGTATTTAATCTTGTAAATCCACTAACTACCAGTGGTTGTCTTCCCTTAAGGCAGTGTCATTACATCACATGTTTGTGCAACCTCATGTTAACCAACTTCACTAGACATTGCGTTGCGCCATCGTGCAACCTCATGTTAACCAACCTAAGGGTATTTTGGTTTTTTCCATAATGAGGGGCATTTTTGAAAATATCCGAAAAATGAAGACAGTGATGAAAATATCCTCCTTTAAGGGGTATTTTTGTAATTTCCTTATATTTTTTGGGTTGTACTTAAATAATCTATTTATTTTTCTAAATATAATGTTATTCGTTTACAATTAAATATAAAGTTAAATATAATTAGATTAGAAAATATATAAATTATGAAAATATTCTATTTCCAAAACATTTAGCTATATTGTATAATTTATATATATATTTTAATAACTTCAACTACATGATTGTATATATATGTTCTGTTAAAACAAAAATATTTTAAAAAATCTGGATTTGGTAAAATATATATTGTTAAGATTTAAATACTTATTATATTATCATTTTACGATAAAAAAAATTATCATATATAAATTAACTCTTTCAAAATAGAAACAAAATAGTTAAAATAAATAAATAAAAACTTTTTAAAATAGAAGCAAAATATTTTCTTAAATTATACTTAAAATAACAAAATAAAAAAAATATTTATAATTTTTATGTTACCTTGTTGAAGTTGTTGACCATATTATTTCTAGTGAACTTTTTGAGCCTACAAAAATTATTAGATTACTATTTATACAAAAAAATCAAATAAATAACCAAAAAAATTTGTTTACTTTTACACATTTTAATGAAGGTCTGGAGTTGTGATGCTTGCTCGTATCAAAAAGATTGAGATATTGAATAATAATGGTGAATGGTATTTGGTATAAAATTTAAGTTTCAAATTTACAAAATAAAACAAATACATATAGATGAATATGCAAGTTACTTACATGGATATTATGTCTTCCGTAGTATAAAAAGGTCCTATTGATTCTTTATGCTGTCTAGATGATTTCAGCCTGCACTCACAAACAATATGGTTAAAAAATATAGAACGGCAAAATATGGTGAGAAATAGGTTGATTAGAGTTGTTTTTATAGGAAGAAAATGTGGGTTGTATTGTGTAAAATATTTAAATTTTAAAAATAATTAGTTAGCGTATATTTAGCATTCTAAATTGGTATGTCAATAATTATGAAAAATTTATATTTTGAATTCTAAATTGGTAAGTTTTAATAACAAAAGAGGTTTTAAGATTTTAAAAAATTGTAGACATAGCAAATTAAATAAAAATATTCAAATGAAGGTACATAAGTAAAAAAATTAAGTTCCGAAAATTAGGATATTCTATGATTATTTAAGGAAAAAATAAGATTTTAAGATGTTTTAAAATTAAATTCCAAAAATTATGATATAATTAGGATATTCTATGATTATTTAAGAAAAAAATTTAAGAATATTTAAAATTAAATCTAAAAATTAAGATATAATTAGGATATTTTATGGTTTTTTAAGAAAAAAAATTATAATTGATCATAAAGATAGGAATTTGTCAAAGATTTTCTAATAATAATATTGAATAATAAGATTTTGGATGAATTATGTATCAAATATAGGGAAAATTCATGATTAGTGCATGGTAATTATATAGGGTATGATGTATAGGATTACAATTAAGGTTATTACATCAATAACCTTTCCAAAAAATTCAAACTCTATTATTTAAATAAAATCTCTAATGACATCATAAGTAAATAAAGTTGAGTCAACGAGTAATCTTTTAAAATGTTTTCCTTTATTATATAGTAGATAATACATAAAAAAACTAGAAACTTGGTTTAATCGGTCAAACCAATCCAATCAACTATTCATTTATATTGCTAAGTTGGTGTCCGGTCTGTTTTTTAATACATTGGTTTTTTATTTGGTTGGTGTACTTATTTTATTATTGTCTATACTATTATTATTAAAGGCTCAAAGACCTACATTACACCAGATGTTTTACAACCAGACCAAAACAAAGATTAAAAAGTAATGGGTTTGGTTAACATCCCACTAAGCAGAACCCTCGAGAGGTCGACATCATATTCATTGGTTGACACGTGTTGTTCTGATGAAGTCCTCGCCATGTAACTCCGATGAACCGGCGACAGAAACCTCACCGTGAAGAGCCACTCATCTATTGCGTTCTCTGAATTTGACCTTAATGTTGATCGATTGTTGATACTTAAATCGATTGTAACTTAAGATCCATAAATACAAGTAGAAAGCCTTTTGTTAGCGTAAAGATGAGAATGTATTGTCTTCCCTTAGTACGGTTTTGATTCCTCTATTTATACATAATACTTATTATGATTAATTTTATCTTCATAAATGTTGATTGAATTCGAGTTTCCTTTTATTGCTTCATTTTCTGCAATTAATACAGTTTGCTGATTCCGTGATTGATTATGCCCGCTGATCTTGTGTCAGTTCGTCAATTTCGTACATCTCGCCAATCATCATCAATGTCGTTCAGCTGTCAGGTTTCACCTCGCATCGTGGATCACGTCGTCCGACTTGCTTCTGGGCTGAGATTCTTAATGGGCTTCTTTGCTTTAGTGGGCTCAATCTTATTTGAGTATCACCAATTGCCCCCCAAATCTTTATTGAATCTGAAGAATTTTCGAGAAGATTTTAGTTCCTTTTTCCACGATTTTCTTTTCTTCTTAACCGTTTTTGGTGTCTAATTTTTTGGGTTTATTCCTTTAAAACCGCCTCTGCCGTTGTAGTTGAGCTCGTGCGCTTCACGGTTTTCAAGGTGAGACTTTTTACATTTCTTTACTCCTGCAGTTTTTTCCTTTTTGTTATATCTTCCTTTTTTCTGATAACTTCTTTTTTGATAACTTTCTGATAACTTCTCCGTTCTTCTTCTCTGTTATCTCTCTCTAGCTTTTCTCTTCTCGTTTTTCATCTTCCTTCTCTCTTGTTGCGATGGCTCCCCGTACTTTGTTTGGCAACCCTTCTTCGTCTAAGGCTCGCTCTTATGCCGGTGCCTCCATCGGTTCCTCTTCCTGTCATCCTCATATTTCGGTGATGGATTTGGAGGCGTTTCGTGTCAGGCATCAGGTTCCTGACGCTATCAATCTCTAGTTGCCTCTTACCTTTCTTCCGGGTTACGGCTTGATTTCGTCCTCTTTTTTCGAGGATTGTTACCTTTCTTTCCATATTCCTAAACCGTTATTATTTCTCCTTAGTTTATTAGGTCTTTCTTTCAAGCATGTATTTCCAAATCTTCTTCGTTCCATGCTTGCTTATTTAATTCTTGCTTGCGAGGTTGGCGAGACACTGTCTCCGGGGGTTTTTCTCTAACTTTTTTTGGTCCGCCGGGCAGGACCCCGACCATTTTTATGCTTATCCCAACCCTAACATTAAGTTCCTCGACGGTTTCCTCGTGCGTCAGGACGGTTGGTCTGAGAAGTCTTTTTGCTTCAGGCTTTGTCCTGAATCGATTGGGATCTTTCCTTCCAATCAGTTGCTAGATTCTAGTGACTCTGCTTGCGGTCTAGATTTTTTTTTTGGCATAGTATTTAAGTCTTGCTTTGCGTTTTATGTTGACGTTGTATAGCTTACACTTTTCTTTTCTGATTTGTAGTTCCTCACGATCCTGTCTTGTCACCTGAGGATCTATTTGTTCTGGTCGAGAAGTTTAAACAGGCCGGCTGTCACTAGAGCTTGTTCAACCAAGAGAGGATCCGTCCTGTTTTCTCATCAGTGATTCTTCTCACGTACCTAATGGCTAAGTCTCCTTCACCCCGTCGCTTTGGCCGGGTTGGTTCCTCTGCGCCGCTAGTTAGTTCTCTTCTCTCGTAGGGGAACTTTGCTCCTTTGTTTTTAATTTTAGTTTCTCCGGTCGTTATTGCTTAGTTTCGCTGGTTGTAATTGATTTATTCTTTGCCTTTAGATTCTCAACGTCAGTCGGGGGCGTCCGTTCGTGAGGAAGTGTTGAACTACCGTCGAGGTGGTGATTATCACATGTCCCCTATTCGTGATGCCGAGGTCCCTCTTGATACTGCGGGCTCAATTCTGGTAGCTGATCCTCCTGTGGCTCGCAGGAGCGGTAAGGAGCCCGTCCTCGCTCAGTCTGCTCGCCCTTGTCCTTCACTTTCTGGTGGTGAGCATCCTTTCAAGCGGGCTCCCGATGTTCCGAGTCCGTCTTCTGGGAGTCCTTGTCACTCGTGGTCATTTAATCATACTCGCGACCACCCAATCATGGAGGATCCTGTTAAGTTATCCGAGCTCGTCCACCATATGGTGCCTCAAGGCCATGGGCTCCCTTTTTTGGAGTCTATGGCTTCCAAGGACTTGTACATTGAGCTTGCAGAGACCTTTGGAACGGTAATCTTGAATTTCTCTCTTCTTCATGGTGATATCTCTTTTACTGTATTCGTAATTGTTCCTCCCTTTTTTAGTTTATGGCTGCGCTGAACAAGTTAGTTGGTGGCTTTGAGTCGGGCTCTTTGTCGGGTGCGCTTCTAATCGTCGCGGATTTGTCTTCTCATGCTCCATCAGACTCGATGAGGATTTTGAACGATGTGGTTATTGCTTGGGATGCTGAGATCGCCAAGCTTTGGGAATTTTGGGTCCAGGTTAGCTCCGATTGTTAATTCTCTTTCGCGGTGACTTGGGTCGACAACTATCTTCATGGTTCTGATCTCTTCTGGCCTTTGGTTGGCGAGGTCGTCCGTCTTTTACTAACAACCGTCAAGTTTTTGGTTAATTGCTACAAATTTTGCCCTCAAGTTCGTTTGAAGTTTTCTTGGTAGCATCATCGTGATGCGGCTTGACTGCTATATATGACTCCCTTTCCATTATCTGTCGGGAATTTCACGCACTGGTGGTATGTTGATGCTACTGCTTTCATCGCGTAAAGCTAGGGTCTTCCTAGGATCGCGTTGAAGGGTGTTGGCGTATACATTACCATGAAATTTGTTACTTTTCTCACCTCGGTGGTGATTACTGGCAGCTGGATTGTTCCCATTGTTGTTTTGGTGTTACCAGAAAAACCTGTCAGAGTTGTTTTTCCTCCTACTAGTTTGTTATCTTCTAGCCCCATTTTCTTGAAAGCATTGTAGAACAGTAGGTCAACAAAACTCCCAGTGTCGACCAGGATCCTTGCTAGCTCTACTTTTCCAAAGTCTAGTTCGATTATGAGTGCGTCGTCATGGGATTTGTCAAGATGAGCAGTTTTGCTTTCCCTGAAGGTTACAGTCGTGATGTCATTCTTTCGATTCGCGTTTGAGCTTGGAGGTCGTATTTCTGCTTTCCGTTGATGCTTTTATGGAGTTGACTGAAATTCTGCACACATTCGACCCTCCTATGATGACTCCGACTCGAGGTTTGGTGGATTTTTTATTTTCTCCTACTTTGATGGTTTCTTCCTCTTCATCTGAACTCCTATCTCGTTTTCAACGTTCCCCATCGTTCTTCCATTCTTTCTTCATTCCTTCCTCCCATTTTCCTTCTTCTTAAGCCATTTGACCATTTTGCATTCTTCCAGCGTATGCCCGTGTGTTTGATGGTAATCGCAATACTTCGACATATCCAGTGGTTTTCTGTTCTTAAACTCCCCCACCAAGAACGAGTGACGGCCTGTCGATATTTTCTCATTCTAAGGTCGGCTGTTGCTCTGGAATTTGCTTGTCATTGACTGTACTTTCGTAGTTTCTTTCTTCTAAAAGCGTTTCCCAACCTCCTTGGGGCGCCTGAGCTCGAATCTTTGTTCTTCCTAGTTGATGAAGTGGGTTGCTCTATGTAGTGCATCATCTAGCGAGCTGGGAGGCTAGACTGTCAGATCTTGGCTGAATGTCAAGGCCTGCCAGATTCCTCTTTTAAGCGCGATCAAGGCCATGTCGTCGGGGACGTTGATACTTCTCGACTTCATTTCCTTGAAGCATGCTATATAGTCCCGTAGTGGTTCGAACTTTATCTAGGTCAAGTAGAGTAGGTTGTCTATAGTGGTACAGTTCTCTATGAAGATAGAATAGTGCTTCAGAAACACCTCTGTGAGTTGCTCAAATCCGTCCACAGATTCTCTTCGCAGTGTTGAAAACCAATCCAGGGCAGGACCAATGAGGTTTTAAGAGAAGAACCTGCAAAACTTTGCGTCTCGTTCGTCACCCTCGAGATGAGTCTTATAAGCTGTGAGTCGGAATGACTTCAGATGTGTTATAAGGTCCGTATTCCCTGAATATTATGGGAATTTTATTTTTCCGATATTGCGAATGTGGGCCCCTGTGATCCTTCTTGTGAACGGGGTATGTCACATTTGTTCGATCACATACTAAATCTTTGGCGCTGTTGAGATAGCTCAGTGCAGTTCAGATCGTATGCTTGCATACTCCTGCTATGTTTTCATCATCATTTGCCAGAGCTCGCCTATTCCCAGAGTGTCTTCCACTTGGTGCCCTGTTTGGGATCCTTCCTCTAGTGATGCAGTCCGTTGTATTTTGTTTTGAAGGTCGCGGCATGCAGCCTCTGCTTGGGCCAGTCAATCCTTCAGACTTCTCATTCCAGCCGATCCTATTGGAGACTCTTCACGCGTCTCATCCTGCGGGGTTGTCTCGTCATGCTCTTCCTAGACCACGAGGTCTGCCCACGCTACTGGCTGGTTTGCTCTGTCCCTGGTTTTTGGTGCACGCGTCCCCCGCAGGATTCCATTAGGGTGCTCTCTTGGCGTGGTTTCCCGTCCGGTAGTGTTTCGGGCGTCAATGACCATCTCTTGGAGCTCCGCAAGTTGTCTTCTAAAATCCTCTTCCCACAGCCGGGCTTGGAGTTGTAGCTCCTGATTTCTTAACTCGCTTTGCCGCACCTGCTCCATTGCTGTTGAGGCCATTTCCCTTAACTCTATGATAGTGCGAGATTGTCGTTGGTACATTGTCGTTTGAAATGGTCCCATTGGGATGATGTTCCCCGTGTCGTAGGTCACATCGAGTTCTTTGTGTGCTCTTGTTTGTTCTCCGGTGACATCTGTCGAAGTTCCTATGTCTCTCATCGTCGGTAGTAAACCTTGACTTCCTGCTTGCTTTTGATCCGTGAAGACGTGACTTTTTGTTTGGTCCCCACATACAGCACCAGTTTGTTGATACTTAAATCAGTTGTAACTTAAGATCCACAAATACAAGTAGAAAGGCTTGTATAGAATGGTGCCCTTTAGGAATTTGCTACATGAGTGTGAGATGCAGGAATTCGATAGAATGGGTCCAAAATTCTCACGGGTGGGTCATAGGAACTCATACTGGGTGCAGATGCGACTGGATAAGGCCTTCAGGAACCCTGACACCTAGAGGAAATTCACAAAAACCCGGACCCTGTATATGGACATATTGGGATTTAATCACCGTCCAATCTACACTTCCTTTGCTGCGGAGGATTACATTTATCAAAACAATTCTTCTTCGACAAGCGATGGATAAACAATAGAGAATTCTTGAACCTCATAGAGAGATGCTAGAATAATTTGCCAATTGATACAAGTGATTCACTGCTTAACAGAATCAAACAAGTTAAAAAAGGCATATCACTATGGAAAAAGGATAATCAAGGAAACGCTGCTAAAGGATTGGACCTCTTAAACAAATAACTCCAAGAAGAGGTAACAAAGAGACATTCAAACTTTAAACGACTTAAAAAATCAAACTGGATCTACATCAACAAATCCAAAATGAAGAAGCCTTTTGGAAACAGAAATCGAAAGAAAAATGGTTAAGAGAAGGTGATGCCAATACCAAGTTCTTCCATGCAAGTGTTAATAAAAAAGATTTAAAAATAAGATTACAGGCTTACTAGATGAGTCAGGACACACACATTATCTTGAGGACTCTAAAGGATCCATAGCGGCTTGTTACTTCTATACCTTATTTCAATCGGCGAATTCAAACAGACAGATGTATCATCTTCAACATGTCAAACCGAGAGTATCCGGTCAAATGGATGATAACCTTTTAGCCACGGTAACAAATAAGAAGATAAAAGACGCAGTTTTTAGCATCAAAGTTGATAGTGCACCGAGACCTGATGGTATGACAGCAGCCTTTTTCCAAAAATATTGGAATGTTATTGCTCCCCAGTTACTCTTAGAAATTAAAGAAGTATTTGAGAAGGGTTACTTTCCTACTGAATGGAACTATACATATATCAATCTTATCCCGAAAGTGGCCAACCCAACACAAATGAAGGAGTTCAGATCTATCAGTTTGTGTTCAGTGATATACAAAATCATTACAAAAATCATAACATGAAGACTGCAACCTATCCTAGTGGACATTATTTCAGAAACATAGGGTGCTTTCACCCTGGGTAAATGTATCACTGATAATATTCTGATTGTACATGAGATTTTACACCACATTACTACCAAACGTAATAGTTTCTCAAAGTTAATGGTGGTCAAGACTGACATCTTTAAGGCATATGACAGACTTGAATGGTCTTTTCTTCATTAGATCTTAATACGTTTAGGCTTTCATGAGAAATGGATTCATTTGATTATTCAGTGTTCTCCACAGTATCCTATTCAGTTTTCATAAATGGTCAGACTCATGGGCTTATCCAACCAACAAGAGGCATGAGACAAAAAGACCCCATCTCCCCATATCTATATATTTTATGTACAGAAGTATTAATTGGGAACCTCAACTATCTGGAAGAGAAGATATCATTTCAGGAATCCAATTCCCTAACAATGGCACAAAGATTAACCACCACCTCTACACATATGATAGCATATTCATTTGTCAAGCCACACCCCACCAAGCTAAGCCTCTGAAGGATTTTCTGAAAGAGTACTCCCAATTTTCAGGTCAAATGATCAATTTTGAGAAATCGGCGATCACCTTTGAAAATATACAGGAGGAAATTAAGAACCAGATCCGGAAAATACATGGTATTAATACATCAATTGGGATGGAGAAATATCTTGGATTGCCGGATTCTTGTAAAGGGTCCAAGCAACAAATATTCAGTTTCTTAACAGAAAAATTTAAAAAGAAAATGCAAACGTGGTTTGCTAAGACTTTATCAATAGGAGGAAAGGAGATAATGCTAAAAACAATAGTCATGGCACTCCAGTATATGCTATGTCTTGCTTCAAGCTCACCAAAATGTTTTGTGAAAAGTTAACAAGTATTGCTAGATCCTTTTGGTGGTATGCGGAAAATAAAAAGAAAATACCTTGAGTTTCATGGAAGTTAATGTGTAAACCTAAAGATCAATGAGGACTAGGCTTTAGGGGCTTTTTGAAATTTAATACAGCCTTATTATCAAAGCAAGCGTGGAAACTCCTCCACTCCCCAAATACGTTGATTGCAAAGGTATATAAATTCGTATATCATAACGATCAAAACTTTTTGCAAAGCAGAATGGGAACAACCCCTTCGTATGGATGGAGGAGCGTTCAGAATGGGAAATGGTTGCTCATGCAAGGACTTATCCGTCAAACTGGAAATGGGCTGAACACGCATGTTTGGTATACAAACTGTATCATGGAAACAAAGCCACGTGGCCCCGAGACTAATGGACCTATACACAATCCCCATTTACTGGTAGCAGATCTCATTCAGTCTTCAGATGGGAATATAAGGCTACTCCACAAACTCTTTCACCCGTCTGATATCTCAAGAATCTATGCTATCAAACCAGACACCAACTCTAATGATGATTGGATCTGGAGTTTTAATAGATCAGGACACTACTCTGTGAAGAGTGGATACTGGCTCCATTGCAATATTGACAAAGATGCCTCCTTCCAGACCCTAGAGAGACCTACTCATATTACGTTACTTAAAAACCTTTATGGAAAATTCAAGCACCGAATAAGATTAAGATATTTATGTGGAAAGCTTTGTTAGGTGCACTTGCAATAAAAAAACAACTTGCCCACCGTATGGACAATATCACAGCCAATTGTCCAATATATGATACTCAACAAGAATCAACTAATCACATGCTTTTTCATTGTCCCCCTGCCCAACAACTCTAGAGATTAATGTATTTTCCTACACTGTTAAGGGGATTCCGGAAGTTAGCCCTAGCAACTAGTTTTCAGCATTTATTGCATATCAGTACAAACATCACTGTCTCGGAAGACATTGGACTATCCTTCCCCTGGATCTTATGGTATATATGGAAAACAAGGAATAAGATCATCTTTCAAGAGTCAACTTCAGATCTTAGACAGGTCGCCCAGGAATGTGCCATAGAGTATAAATTGTGGTTACAATTGGAAAACAACCAACACCATTCCAAGAACAATCCTTCAAATTATGAACAATTAAGCCACCAGAATATAAGACATAATACTAAACACACCATATGGTGGAGTATGGCTTGGTCTAAAGATAGTTTGCTTCATGGCGGGGCATAGATTATTAAGGATAATGCCGAAAACAGTTTTCTACATTCCCGGCATGTGATTCAGCATATGGGCACAAAATTGGAACTTGACCTTAAAGGGTTAGTAGGCAACCTTAAAAGTATTTAGCAACTACATTTGTCATCTATTATAATTTTAGTTGACAACCCAGCGACTTTTCAAGCTTGCTCAAACCCGGAACAGTGGCGACGATTCCACAGTCAGTTACAAAGCATTAAAAATCTTGAAAATAAAATCCAAGAAGTACATTATCAGCCTACAACGCAGGATTGCAACTCATGGAGTTTTAGGATTGCCAATAGTGTGGTTCGAGAGTATCGGTTTAATGACTATATTAGTCGGGGTCTTCCAGACGGGCTATTTCAACAATAGACTCTCCCGCTAACATCCTCAGCCATGTTTAAGCTAGACCTAGCTACATCTGCTTCGCAAAAGGAGACGTAAGCCATAATCGACAGAGAGACGGAGAGGAAGAGGTATACATATCACTTTGAAGGTCACACTTCTAATACGGTGCCTCGCACCTACTAATAGCTCATCATCTATCTATTTAATTCATATCATATAATGTCATGTTTGTTGGCCTTTTTTTATGTTTTGGTTTCTTATCGGCTAGGGTCATAGTTAGGGATGTTAAAATGGGTAAAAAAACCCGGCCCGAGCCCGAGCCCGAAAT
>OVBA01005275.1:0-20440 GCA_900406435.1 Lepidium aucheri
GATCCAGTAAATACTTGTTTTCCTTTTAAAAGACTATTGTATCCAGTAGTTTTAACTAATAGGATGAAACTGTTGAATTCCATTGGTTTCCAACGTGTTTTGAAGACATTTTTGTGATCTTAAAAGTTCTCTTAAAGGCTAATACGGTTTTAGTTGTCTCGAGAATCCTACTTTCAAATTTTATTTGTTTATGATATTAGATCCAATTAAAATGCTTTATGATATTGCACTCAGAGCCAGCCCGTGACATTGGCAACCTAGATGAAAAATTAAGATCCAAATAAAAATACCAAAAATTTTAGAGTTAAAAGCTACTAAAAGTCAATACATATCTTAATTGAATAACGGTCCTTAGGCTTTTTCACTTGTTCAATCTTCAACTTTTGCTATCCACTAAGAAAGATTAGAAAAGAACGCAAAAATAATCATATTTATTCAAAAGTAGTTTAATCAAAGTTGTGTTTAACTCATATTTGAGATTGTTTCTTTTTTCTAATTTATGTTTGATTTAATCGTTTATGTACCTTTGAATTGATGTTTCTTTGCTTAAAATCAAAGAAAAAATTTAATTTCAAATGGGATCCTCGAGAACGTTGGACCGGCTCTGCGTAACCTATAACTCAAATTCTGATCTCTTTTACATGGGATTATGAGATTATCAGGAGTTGAATTCCGATATGGAAAAACTGCAGATGTAGACATTAAATACTTGTCAAAGTTTTATATTTGTTTTTTCTTTCGATAATTAGATCGACAAGATCAGCTCGATATTAACTCTATATTTTGGGACATAACCCATCATTATCATGGCAGTTCACTGTTGTAGGGTTCGTGAGCGTCGCCTATGCCTTTGGCGCACCCCACTATCAACCATCTTAAAAGTTTATCTTGTGGACTGTGGTCTACTTAACCTATGCAATAGACCTAATTCTTTTTTGTTGTCATGAAAAAATATATACAAAACACATAATCTGAATAAGATTGGCTCAAAAACCTTCTTTCAACATTGTTTTGTTCATCGACACAAAAAAATTGCTAAAGAAGAGCCTATGTATTGTTGATTCCCTGTATCATATTTGCTCTTAATACAAACTCTTTGTATAATTGGCTAACTTTGATACTCTTTTTGTTACTACGACATTGAACTCAAATATCAAAGAATTCCCATGTCAGTTCGACCAGTTTGATGTCTAGGATCACCACTGTGAATTTGGTAGGTTTTTTCTAGTTAAGTTACCACTAATTTTAATTCTACCTCTAATGGGCCAATAAGAACAAAAACTAAACAGGCCGAAAAGCTCAAGAAGAAATATTAGAATAGTAAATTATCTATTAGAGCATGCCCATCAGTAATACTTATGCAAAGTTCTTAGAAACAATAATTTTTATTATTTTATTATTTCTTTTCAGATTTCTTTTTTAAAAAAAAGCTAACCATTCGAAGGCCGCCACATGTCAGTGGGACCCGCGAATAGTGTAAGAACTCATTAAGAATCGGTTCTTAAACTAGAACTTTTAAGAACTGATTCTTAACTATTTATGGGTCCTACTTATTATTTTAATATTATTTCTCTAAGGATTTTTAGTTAAAAACACTCAATGGGGATGGTCTTATATGCTTCTTTTCTAACATATCCCACCTCGACTATATTAACACATCCCGGACCATATATATACATCCACATAAGGCATATGGTTTGAAATTGGAACGATACAGAGAAGATTAGTATGATCCTGGTCAACGATGACACGCATAAATCGAAAAATGGTCCAATTTTTTTTTAAGGTTTTATCGTCTCAAGCCATATATATTAACTGCGATCAGAGCGTGATTGACTCTACAATACTCTCTTACACTCGGCTGTGCCTCTTAAAATATTCTTTTTCTAAGTCTTTTTTGTCCCACATCGTCCAACAGCAAGATATACATGCACATAAACTTATATATAAACGTCTCGTAGGCATTTCAATCAACTTACGGAGCTGTGCGGTGAGAACAAAGCGAACTATTCTTTCGCCTTTTACTAAAGAATACCGTGTTCCCTCCGTGCTAAACAGCATACACCTATTTTTGGAAGGGTTTTGTAGCTCATTGAGCAACTACAACCCCCATCAATTCCCAAGTTCAAATAAAAGCCAAATTACAATCATTGTTCTTCGAGAGAGGTTTCAATCTATTGTAAGATATATGTGCTCCATAAGAATGACTATGGCAGGTGGAGATTTAGTTCTAATTTTGTATAAAACTGATTTATCCCACATCGAGAAGAGTTATAAGCAAAGAAGTGTTGGAGCTATAAGATTGAAGTAAGTAGAATCATTCAAAGCATACCTTTCTAGGCCTTTTGCCTAAGATCAAGTCTAATATCTGTTCTTTTTTTCTTTTGACATTTACGGACTTTATGGGAGGGGTCAGATTATTTGTTTGGGAAAAGTGCAGTCCACGAATTGACTTTCTCTCTATGTTTTCAAATGGGCCGAAAGTATTAACCCATATACGTGTAGGGGTCACTAGGAAAATGTGTTTTTATTTCTTATAGTAGGAGAATCGGACCTCAGAATTCTTTAAAGTCCTAGACCTGCCCCTACCACTTGCCCACAAGCTCCTTGTCATAGTATCTTTTTTTATCAATTTAGTATGATATGTGGTACAACGTTCCACTCGATATTAACTCTATTTTTCTAGAGTAAAAAACCATCATGGCAGTTCACTGTCTGGGCTCTTGAGTGTCGTCCTTGTGTTACACTATTGCAAGGAATATTGGCACAAACTATAACTATTTTAAAACTTTTCTTTGGCTTATTGAAGTAGAGCATTATTATTCTTCGCCTTAGAAGAAAAAAGAGAGTATACGTAATAAGATATCTGAATAAGGGTGACTCAAAAGCTATAAAACACTTACATTAAATATAGCTAAAGAGACAGAGGCAATGAATTATGGGATGCAGAAACATAACAACACAAAAATACCATAAGAAAGCTTTGAATCTTGATGCGTCTATGAGAGAAAGATGTAATATTGGATCTAATAGTTTTAAGTATTTTGATGAATGTGTTAATTCATATTGGTCTCCCCTTTTGATGTCATTGTATGATCTTAAAAGTTACCTAAATGTCTAACATATAAAGGGATGAAAAAATTCACTACCTTGTTTAGTTAGTAGACCCAATGCTAAATGCTTTATGATTTTTATTTTTGAATTTTTATGTTTTTACTTTTGTTTTTTCTTTGTTAACGGCAATATTAATATGGGTCACAAAAACCGGTTCATTATCCAAATTCCTACATAAATCTTATAGGTGGTGGGACTCGATCCCTGGTTATGCATGTGCGCCTGCCTTTAGTGGACTTACCGACTAAAAATCACTTGGTTTTACTTTTGTTTAAAAATGCCAATAGTTATTTATTTAAGGGAATTTATAAATAACGGCTATAACTACCAAATTAGTTTTAGTCTTAGTGGTTGGGATGATCCTCATCAAAACTTTGTTCCCTCCAACTACACTACATATTAATGATATATTTTTCCAACATCCACCTTTTTCACTATCTTAACAATTTAAAACGCTAGACTAAAGTTGAGTTCTGAGAATGCTTGGACTTATGAGAAATATAGTTTTTTCTTGAGACCTAGATGACTCTTATTTATAAAAGTCAGGGCAAGTCATTAGGTTTAATATAGGCGAATTTGATGTTGAATCAACGAAACAGTCTGGAAAACAAAGAAAATGTTTGATTTAATTTAATCGGATCTAAAGTTTCCATCTTATCAATTGTATGAATAGAAAAGATACAAAGCTATTGTATCTGGTTCTATAACCATGTTAACATCCGCACCTACTCAAAATTTCAGAATTCAAGTTCTTTTATCTCATCGTTCTTCCAAATCTGAGAGAAAGACGACATTGAGAAACATCTTTGACCTTTGCAGAACCTACAATCTTGACCACATATGATGATCTTTTCAAGCTTTTGTGAGGCAGCTTGTACAAACTTGCCTCTAGTTAATGGGATTTGAAACAACTTGAGGAGGTCTTTGCAATGTGAAAGATTAAGAATGATGAGATTTTCAAGGCCAGTGATTAGCTTTAAAACTCCTTTGATACTGACTAAAGAGCCTCGCAGACTTAACCTCTTGAGACTCTGGAGGAAACACACGATTTCTTCAGCATAGCATTCTTGCAGATTACACATATACTTTAAGTTGGTTAGGTTACTACAGTTCTCCCCCACAGCTTGAAAATGGAATTTCCCTGTGAAACGGTGGTCATGAACAAAGATCAATGTTGTAAGATTCTTCCATTGACTAAACGCAAACCAAGATGACTCTTTGGTTTGAAAGCACAGGATTGGTAAAACAAGCTTCTCTATGTTTGGCATCCTGAGGAACAAAAGAAAGATAAAGTATTGGACACATTCGGATCAAGCAAATCTGATTTGATGACTTTCATTACGTAAAGATGATAGAGATTTACTTCTCAGCAGCGAACATGAGTTCATTCTCTTCTACATGTGAATTAAATTTAAAGAACAAATTCTTCGGGACCATGTGGCTCAATTTGGTGATTTCAATCAGTAGCTTCATGAGAGTTACACCGGTTTCTGCAAGAGTCAAAGAAAACAAGTCCAGAAAGAAACCAAGAGAGATCTTCTTAATCAAAAGATTCAGAACTTAAGCTTTTCACCTTCTTCATTGGTAATCAAAAACTTGTACAAGAGAAATGATCTTAGGTTATTCTGAAACTCCATAAGGTCTTTGACTTCTACTTTTAATTCGATAACGCGTCTGACCTTGGTGAAGTCAACAGTGTTCCAAAGAGTTCTCTTATGAGAGGCAAGGAACCAAGAGATACAAACACGTGAAGCTCCCATTGTAATGTCCATCACATCAAGCTTATCGAAGATCATGCCAAGAATGTCTCTGTTTAGATTTCCCAGTTTGAAACTTCTCCTAAGCTATCCACCTTCTGCATCACATCACAACTACATACAGAACAAAGAGAAGAGAGGTTGAAAAATCAACTTAGATAGATGGATTCTTGAATTTTCATTGAAACAATGTTCTTACGTGGTTCTGGTCGACAAGAGGAGATTGCGAACCAATGGAAAGAAGAACTTGAAAGTTTTGGTCTCTTCGCAAACCCTAAGGTTCCATTTATATAGATTCTCAAATACTTTTTTTTGGTCAATTTCCTTTTTTGGTCAATTATAGATTCCAAAATACTAACCAAGAGACACTAGACCAAAAAAACTAAAAACTAAGAGATGCCTTCAAATAATAATAAAGTAGGCTTAATCACATATAAATACTACAAATAAAGAAAAAGTAACTACAAAAACATAATAATTTTTCACAAAGATATATCTTGTGCAACAACACTAAAATATATTTTCTATTAATTATGTTAAAGTTTCCTTACCGTTTCTGATAGGAGATTTGGCATTCAAGAGAAAATAATAAATGTTACATAAACTAGATTTTAACCCGCCCATTATATAATTCTTTGTGAAACACTAGGCGACAACTAACTGGCTCATTAATTAAATTCATACATAATGTATTCTCTGAGTGTGTGATGGTGTCTGCTTCAGATGCAAAATTAATTTTTGTATTCAAAGATAAAAGTGCAGACTTCAGATGCAGTCTACTATCTACATAATGTTAATTTTTCTCTCCAAAAATTTGTCTATTTTACCCTTAGAAGATATAGTATTTACAAGCAATGCCACTATGTTTTTTTTCTTTGAAATTCCATAAAAACACAAAAAGATCCATATAGACATAAAATCTCAAATAATTTCGAAATTGTCATCTTCTTAAATTTTCTCAACCTCCATTACCAACAAAACTCCAAGCTCTAAATGCACATCAACCACCCACTTTTCCACTTAATTTTCGTCCATCTTCATTTCATCTCATTTCTTATCTCAACATCTTTCATTCTCTCTACATTTCAAGCTTCAAAAATCTCTAATTTCATTTTCAAATTTTATAAATTCTTAAATCTCAAAGATTTCGGTGCTTGTGGATGCTTAAAGAACATATTTAAGCCAAATTCATCAATCTTTGTATTAAAATAAGATAAACATATTATAAACTAAGATTTACCAAATTTTCTTTAATTTTTGAAATATATAGAGAGGGAAGACTTCAAATGAAGTCTACAGAGAGTAGTAGACTTCAAATGAAGTCTACAAGTCAACAAAAGGTTAATTTTACAATTGACCAATATTTTCGGTTTGGATAGCAGACTGCATCTGAAGTCTGCACTTTTATCTTTGAATACAAAAATTTACTTTTGTAGACTTCATTTGAAGTCTACAAATAAATGAGTTACTTTTACAATTGACCAAAAGTTTGACTTTATAGTAGACATCAATTGAAGTCTACAAAAAAAGTAGACTGCAACGGAAGTATACCTATAAACTAGAGGTTAGTTTAGCAATTGACTATAATTGAACTTTTATAAAGAAGTCTACACATTATATGCAGACTTCACATGTAGACTCCAGACGTAGTCTACTTTAATTTTATTTTTTATTTTATTTCAATAAAAATATAGTATACTTGTTTTGAATTCTACTATATTTTTATTAAAATAAAGTAAAAATTAAATTAAATATTAAAACAAGGTAGACTTCAAATGCAGTCTACATTGTAGGCTTCATCTAAAGTTTGCATAGTGGAAGACTTCATTGGAAGTCTATGTGTGAAGTCTACATCTGACATGTGACTTCATTACGAAAGTCAAAATTAGTCAATTGCTGAACTAACCTTTTATAATGTAGACTTCGAAGGCAGTCTGCATTTGTTCTGTAGACTTTAAAAGAAGTCTACTTTTATTCAAGAGTTTTGTAGACTTCAATTGACTTCTACAAAGAAGTCTAGTCAATTGTTAAACTAACTTGTTTATTTGTAGACTTCATGTGAAGTCTACACCTATAAGTCAACTTAAAGTCAAATACAAAATTAACCTGAATGCAGACTTCACGTGTAGTCTACAATGTTTGCTCTGAAGATGGAGTATACTACTTCATACAGAACTTTGATGTATGCTCAAGAACTGGTTCGTGGATCACCAGAAGATGGATATGGTAATCTTCCCGCTTATTTGCAGCTAATTGAAGAAGCCAATCCAGGAACTATTACCGATCTTGAAATTGATGGGAATAATATATTCAAATATCTATTTATATCTTTTAGTGCCTCGATAGCTGGTTTTCAGTATCTCAAGCGAGTTGTGATTGTGGATGGGTGTCATCTAACTAGAAAGTACGGCGGTGTTCTACTTGTTGCAGCCGCACAAGACGGTCATTTTCAGATATTTCCTTTAGCATTTGGGATTGTGGATTGTGAAAATGATGCTTCATGTTTTTTACCAAATTCAGCAGTTGTTTTTCCCATGAATATCCTTTGGTGATAGTTTCTGACATGCACACTTTAATCAAAAATGCATGTACCAAAGTTTTGCCTTGGGTAATAAGAGGGATATGTTATTATCATCTACAGTCTAATGTAGTGTCAAAATTTAAGGGAAAATATCTCTTGTACTTGGTCAAGGTGCGGCATACGCGTATACAGTTCAAGACTTTAACCGATATATGGAGGAGTTACAACATATAAATTCCGGTCTTGCAACATATCTAGAAGAAGCAGACCCAAAGTTGTGGTCACGCATTCACTTTCTAGGTAATAGGTACAACATCCAGACAAGCAATATTGCAGAATCTCTCAATGCCGCATTTAAGTTAGCAAGAGGATTTCTTATAACATTCCTTTTAGAGTTTATATGAGAAAAGCTAGGAATGTGGTTCTATAAAAGGCAAGAAGATGCATTGAGTCTCACAACAACCCATAGTCGGGGAGTTAAATATTTGTTGGCAATACGTGAATATTATGCAGGAAAGATGGTGGTGGAACGTATAGATACTTGGCGATTTCATGTGAATGGAGGGAAACAAAATTGGTTAGTTGATCTTGAACAATAAAAGTGTGAATGTGGTGTGCTTCAGATTGAGAAAATACCATGTTCTCATGTCCTTGCAGCTGTAACTGAGGCTGAGGTGCATGTGTCTACGCTTGTCTGTCCAACCTATACAAAAGCGTATTTGCATGCATCATACTCACATAACATTTTCCCTATAAGTGATTATGCAAAATCTTCAAGGTTGGTGCAATGTCTTCCTCCAGATGTGAAAATTCTTCCTGGTAGGAGGAAAAAATCTAGGTTGCAAACTTGGCTTGAAATTGTAAGGATGAGACAAGTGCAACCACAGAAAGCTCCCAAGCAATACAATTGTTCAAAGTGCAGACAACCCGGTCATATTCGAGCAAATTGCGTAAGTTAACATTATTCTTGCCTACACAACTCTTTCTCTACTCAAAAAACAAAATTTCCTATAGCTGGTGTATTTTATTAATTTTAGGCGTTAAAGCTTGCCGATGATTAGAGTCTACTATGGAAGTCTAGAACTCTACCATGGAAGTCTACAATGAAGTCTACAATGGAAATCTACATGAAATTATGAAGTATGCAAAAAAAGTCTACATGGTATTATGAAATCTACAATGAATTTTCTGTTTAAAATTTTAAAACGTAGATTTGAAGTCTGTTTCTACATTTTAAATGTGAACTATATCTATTAAATGTGAACTATATCTATTAAATATGAGCTATAATATAATATTTAAAAAAATGAAGTCTGCACAATAAGAAGGGAAGTCTACAAGATTGAAAACGGAAGTCTACATTAAAAAAACGAAGTCTACAAAGACAAAAACAGAAATATGAGTTTATTCTTGCATGTAGCAAAAATACAAGGATGCAAGAACTAAGTTACATACCCCATTACTCCAAAAAATATGAGTTTGTTCTTGCATCTAACAAAAATACAAGAATGCAAGAACTAAATTACATCCCAAAATACATACCCGATAACTCCAAAAAATATGAGTTTGTTCTTGCATCTAAGAAAAATATAAGGATGCAAGCATTCAACAAATAGAATATATAAATAGTAGCCCCCAAATTATTAGTCATAAAGGTCCAAATGCTTATACGTCCTCTTCTCCATGCCTCTTATACTTGTCTCCTCAAAGATGTCAGAACTTAGCTTCAACCTTATGTTCCGGACGTTGGAGTCACGTAATGATGAAGGGAATNCTTATGTTCCAGACATTGGAGTCACGTAATGATGAAGGGAATTACATTCCTAGGGCATGACATTCTATGTACTTTAAGCAAAAAATGCCACAATCGCCACTGACTATGTTTTGGAGCACTTTAGATGACACAACATGTGAATGTGTAAATGGAGTAGGTGGATACTTCTCTTTATCCTCTTTAGGCACCAAATCATAAAGTACATAGGGAATAAGCACAGCAAAAGGCTCCACAACAGTAGCGATTGCAGCTGCTGAAGTGTGAATCACAGCAGGGAGTAGTCTACCTGAACCATCAAGATTCGTATGCGACTTCATAAACTCCTGGAACTTAGGAACCCACATCATGCCAAGATTGGTGTCAATGAAACAAAGTCGTGTGGACCTAAACTAATATCGAGACCTCAACATATTGATCCCAATATCTAGATGCTGCATTTGATAAAATCTATAGTTAAAGAAGTCTGCAAAAGAATACAAAAGAAGCCTGCAAAAGTAAAATCTACAAACGAAGCAAACAAAGTCCACAAACAAACAAAGCAAAATATGTCTGCAAACAAAGTCTATCTAAAAGCAAAGTTTGAGTCTGCAAAATAAGAAGAAAAGTCTACAAAATTTAAGACGGAAGTCTACATATTAAGAAGTCTGTCTAAAAACAAAGTCTGCAAAATAAGAAGAAAAGTCTACAAAGACAAAAACAGAAGTCAGCAAAAATAAAATGAGTCTGCAAAGGAAGTTTGTATAACATACTGTGTCATGTAGCCATTTGGTGGGAGTCTAGAGGATATCCCACCACTCGAATATTGATTTGGGCTTTATCTTTGGATAATCCATGTACCATACACTATCTTAGAACAATAATTGCTTCAGCTTGTGTGTTAGTTTGTTTTGGTTCAGATTAAATTTTGATTGCCTTCAGCTTGTGTGAAAATATATTATTATATATGTTTAAGTTAAATTGTGATTTGCTTCAGATTATGCGTTATATTTGTGTTATTTCTCAATTGCATTTCAATGTGTTAACTAATTTGAATGTGCAGAATGATGCCGATTAAAGTGAGAGTGTAAATGGTGGTGAGTTAGATCCAAGTGTGGTCCTGTTTGAGAAAAATCAGTGTGATATTGATTTTGCTGCCATTCAAGAGAAGAAACATGAAAAGAAAAGGGCTATTGCACAGAAATTGACATGTGAAGAAACTGCCCAATTGGAAGGCTTGCTTCTACCCAGCTAAGTCCTTTCCGAGGAAATAGCACTGCTAAAGCAATAATTCTGAAAAAGTAGGTCGTGGATATGATCCTTTTGCACTAGTAGACAAGATGAAGCTGAAGATGCTAACTTACTTCTTGACACTTGATCCGTAAGTTACCAGATTTATACAAATATGATATAGTTTGATAGATACTTATTTTCAACAAGTCTATTTTTTGCTCTTTCCTTTCTTTGTTTTTGGAATGGGTTTTTTACTAACCCCAACAGCTGGATTGATGTCCTTCATGGTTTTCTCAGCCTCTACATCTGCATTCGACTTCACCTGCTCCTTTGACAAACTTTTCATTTCAGCTAGAGTCTCTTCAGCAGTTATTAGGCGACCAGCTAGTGTCTGGATCTGTTTCTCACAACGATCTAAAGCCTTGACCATATGCTGTTATCCACTACTAATATGGTCCATCACTTGTGCAAAAATCTGTTTACAGCATTCATCCATGTGAGCTTTCATTGCAGCAATAATAGTGTCTTCATTCCCACCAACATGTGAAGACGAGGCTGTATGTTGTCTCTTTGACACAGGAGGTTCTTCAGCTGGTACATTGCTTTTTTTTAGCCACTTTCCTTATGCATATAGGTTTCCACACCTTGGACTTTCCAATGAGAGATCTTCCACTTCCACGGTTTACGAGGAAACATGCCTAAGAGAGCCTTAATGGTGTTTTCAACGAAGGGATCAGCTCCATCATCATCCCAAAGGTCAACCATCTCATCAAAATCCTTGCATACAACGCAGTTGATCACATTGGTCTACAAAAAAACACATATACATCATGTCAAATACAAACCATGGAAAAAACTGCAGAAAATCAAGATATAAACCATGGAAAAAACTGCATCAAAACAATATATAAATCACAGAAAACAACCACAAATTACCTGGTTCTTCAAGTTTTCTAAAAGATTCTTGTGATACCTTGATCCTCCATGAGACAACAAGAATGGAGTTGGTTTACCTACTATAGGATCTCCAAACTCAGACCCAAAGTCTGGAAGCGCAAAGTAAGCCCAACATTGAAGAACTTGGACAAATCCTTTTATGTGATACACAGAAGATTCAAGTGAGATTGACTTAACAGACTCTATCAAATTCTTGAATGCAACTCTTCCCCACGGATAATCATTAAAAGCCTTCAAGTCCATGACTAGTCTAGCGAGATTGACTGGAGTACGTTTTGAGGGTCCCCTTCCCACAATAAAGATCGCAAATATGGCAAGATAACCTAACCTGATCCTATTCTCTTGAGTCCATGCGTGACAAACCCCACAAGCAGCAATAAGACCCTCCACACTTGGTCCCATATCTGCAGGCACTCCAAGAAGCTCCCAAAATGCAGTCATCTCCTCTATCTCTACATAATCTGGGTTATCCAAATCCTCAACCCATTCACAATTGAGTTCGGTGATACGCTCAAACTCATGCAGAGAAAACTGAATGGGTTGGGCACCAATCAAACACCATATCTCGTATTT
The DNA here is from genome assembly GCA_900406435.1 of Lepidium aucheri. Lineage (NCBI taxonomy): Eukaryota > Viridiplantae > Streptophyta > Magnoliopsida > Brassicales > Brassicaceae > Lepidium > Lepidium aucheri. The sequence continues at coordinate 11,906 of OVBA01005275.1, forward strand.
CTTTTTACATTGGAGCTGCAATGTAAGAAGATATAGTGCACCAGTCTTGAAGCCCACCCAAAATCCATTGCATGAAACTTCAAAAATACACCAAGACGGGAATTAAACAGCACATCCCATTCTTCTTGTTGTAGGACTTCGGATAATAAGTTCAATAACTTGCTCGGATCTGAACTGTAGTAGCCTATACTTTTATCTGCCATAGGCTCATTATCTTTCGTGTATAACCTCTGAGGAAACTCAAGCACAGGCTCATCCACTACTACTGCATGCTCCTCCATTAGTAAAGAAGTATACAAAAATTAACAAACGAAGTCTACAAAATTAGAAACGGAAGTCTACACAAAAAATAAAATTTACAAAAAAATAGAAAAAAGTCTACAAAATTAAAAACAGAAGTCTAGAAAAAATAAAAAGAAGTCTACAAAATTAAAAATAGAAGTCTACAAAAAAAAACAAAGTCTACAAATACTATAAAGAAGTCTACAAAATTAGAAACGGAAGTCTATAAAATTAGAAACGGAAGTCTACAAAAAAAAAACCAAAGTCTACAAAAAAATAGAAAGAAGCCTACAAAATTAAAAACAAAAGTCTACAAAAAATAGAAAGAAGTCTACAAAATTAAAAACAGAAGTCTACAAAAAACAAAAAAGTCTACAAATATTATAAAGAAATCTACAAAAAAATAAACGAAGTCTACAAAAAATAGAAAGAAGTCTACAAGAAATAGAAAACAGAAGTCTGCAAAAAAATAAAGTCTACAAAACATGAAAACAAAGTCCGCAAAAAATGAAAACAGAAGTCTGCAGAAAAAAACTGAAGCCTACAACAATAAAAGTCAACCAACAAACACAAAAGAGATAACAAGAGGAGGAAATGGTGGACCAGCTAGCGATAGAGGAGGAGATGGCGTCGGGAGACGGAGGAAGAGGCGACGGATCTAAAAAACCAAATGCGTGAGAAAGAAAGAGGGAGAAAGAGAGAGGGAGGAGGAGTGACGAACCAGAAGTCACCACTGCCCGGAGAGGAGGAGGCGACGAACCAGAAGTGACCGGCGAACGACGGCGAGGTATCTGAGAAAGAAAAACAAAACCGTGAGAGAGAAAAAGGGAGAGAGAGAGAGAGAGAGAATAAGAAGTTACCGGCCGGAGAGGATAAGGAGGCGGTGACCGGCAAACGACTGAGAGAAGTTACCGGCAAGGAGACAGGCGGGAGATCTCAGAAAAACAACACAACCGGGAGAGAGAAAGAGGGAGAGAGAGAGAGAAATAGAGAGAAGAAGTTACCGGCCGGAGAGGATGAGGAGGCGGTGACCAGCGAACGGTGGAGAGAAGTTACCGGCAAGGAGACCGGTGGGAGATCTGAGAAAAAAAACAAAACTGTGAGAGAGAAAGAGGGGGAGAGAGTGAGAGAGAGAGAGAGAGAGAGAGAAATATAGAGAAGTTTACTGGCGACTTCTCCGGCGGGTATGAGACCAGCAGAGAAAAAAAAAAGAGAGAATGATTCTGAAAGAGACAGCAAGATTTGTGAAAGGGGAAGGGGAAGAGTCTGTAAAAATTTGTCTAATTTATACTTAAGTTAAATTTTGGGCTATTGGATAATTTTTGGGCTATTGGATAATTGTGGGTTAATGTTGGTTTAATGTTGGTTAATTTTACTCAACTATTTGATTAGGATAATAATCGATTGGTTTATGTAAAATTAATATGGGTTTTGGTAAAATTAACTTGGTTTTGGTAAAATTAATATGGCTGAAACTATAATTAGTTATAAATTTAATCAAAATGTTAAGAAATTTTGATAATAATTCAGGTGTAGACTTCACCAGAAGTCTACAATGCAGACTTCACGGTAATCTACACGTATTGAGTAGACTTCATAAGAAGTCTACCATATACCCTAAACCCTAAACTTAATATTAAACAAATCAAATATTTTCCTCTTTAATACTCAATAACTTATTAAACCTTATAACAAAAAACATTAAACTTTCACAATACATTCTTAACAAATTTATGCATTTCAAATATAAAAATTACAAATCGTATATAACTACCAACATATGTTTACTAAAGCCTAAACTTTAAACCCTAAACTAAACCATAACATACTGGTTTGTGAACTATTTGGTCTTTACTAATCTAATAAAACCATGTTTGTGAAATTTTATTTTTCATGTTTCAATATAGTTTATAAATATATTTTGTAACAAAAATTGTAATCAAAATATTTTTTTATATTTTTTATTTTAAAAATCAATTATGATTTTGTTCTTTACTGTATTAGCAGTCTACGTTGAATCTACATCGTAAACTTCCGATGCAGTCTACAATTCTGTATAAAGGTAAAAACGTAATTGAGTTCTTTCTGTTTTTGTTTGGTCATGAGGGACAATATCATAATTTCCTTACTTTTATAGGTTACTTTTGCATTTGATTAAACTTTAGGTTAGTTTTAGTATTTCAATTTAATATTTAAGTTACTTTTGTAATAATTCCTTGTTGTATTGTGGTATTCTTTACCAGCAGTATCTAAAATTATATTGCAAATATGATCATAAAAATTGAAAATATATATATATATATATATATCAAATGACTCATAAAAATAACATATTTTTTTAATGGCCCATTAAATAACATGTATTTTTATTGAATGACACATAATATCAAATGATTTATATTTGATTAAATGGTTAATGTATAATTAGAGGGTGTTATTGATTCATGTATTTAGATAGAGTTATAGTGATCAAATTATATATATATATATATGATAGTCATTTGTTACGACATTGAGTTAAAACAAACATCGAAGAGTTTGATGTCTAGGATTTTTTAAGAGTTACCCACCCAGAATCCTGAGACTTGTTTTTACATATGGCTAGTTTTGAATTTGATCCTAGCTCCAATGCGCCTATGACTCCAAAATTAATTTGGCCTAAAAAGCTGAAAAGTAGATAATTAAGTATAATTGATCATAAATTAATCTATAACATATCCTATATGCCAAGAAATAGGTAACCTACTTGACTTACCTCTGATTTATCTACACACTAGATGGTGAGTTTGAATTCCAGCCATTTCTGGTTGGAAAACTAGGCTGTGGATTGTCAATCTAATAATCCAATGATTACTTGTTGAAAAAAACAATTATATCTCACATCTGTAAAGTTAACCCATTTCAACTTTAACCATATATACATCGACATAACCCAAATAATTTGTTATTTTGGATATGATAAAATTAGAACGATACAGAAAATATTAACATGCTTTGCGCAAGGATAACACGCACGAATTAAAAAATGGTCCAAATTTGTTTTGAGTATTTTTTTTCTTCTCAAGCAAAAGATATTAAGGTCATGAGCAATCTTGAAAGATTACTGATCATATCAATTCGTATTAAACTTGCTTTTAGAATTTAGAGGTCTGCACATATCAACTTAACTAGTTAACAAAGCAATATCCCAAGGTTATCTGTTTACACATCAGATTCAAGTTGAGAGAGACCAACAAGATTTGCGCCAAAGGCTCATATCTAAGTTTCCTTGAGCCCCAATACATGAGACAAGACCCTGAACCCTGATGATGGAAGAGTTTTACTCAGCTGGCTCTCTTCCTTGCTGAGGTGGTCGCATTATTAAATATTCCATGTTTGCAATTTTATATTGTTTTAGGGGTTGTTGCCTTTTGTCCCACATCGCCAAGAAGCGAAACTACATTGATATAAATTTTATATAAAAACCCATCATGTGACTTTTTAACAAGTTACGGAGCCGAGCGGTGAGCACAAAGCGAACTATTCTTTCGCCTTTTACTAAAGAATACCGTGTGCTCTCCGTGCTAAACGGTATACGTTTATTTTTGGAAGGGTTTTGTAGCTCACTGAGAAACAACAACCCCCATCAATTCTTAAGTTCAAAAGAAAAACCAAATTACATTGGTCTTCCTTGTAAACTGAATAAATGCATGTCTGAATCTATAGAAAGATAGATGTGGTCCACTGTCCACAAGAATGACTATGGCAGGTGGAGATTTGGTTCAAATTTTTTTTAACAAAACTTTTTATCCCACATCGAGAACAGTTAACAAGCTAGACCATTGTTGAAACTATAAAAGAGGAGTGAGTAGAATCATCTAAACCATACTTTTCTCGGCCTTTTGGCTAAGATCAAGTGTAGTATCTGTTCTTATCAGTTTAATATCTGATATGTGGGACATCGTCCCACATGATATTAACTCCATTTTTCTAGGGGGAGAGAGTTCATTATGGCAGTTTACTGTCCGGGCTTTTGAGCGTTGCCTATGCGTTGCACTACTGCAAAGGCTTTGGCGCACCCCACTATAACGCATTTTAGAAGAACAGAGGACGCATTATTAGATATTTGAATAAGAGTGGCTCAAAAGCTTTCAAACACTATATTTGTACATCAAATATAGCTAAAGCGACGAAATCAATGAGTTATGGTGATAAAGATAACATAACATCACAAAAAATCAATCAGAAAGCTATTGATCTTGGGCGTCTAAGAGAAAAAGATGTACTACTGGATCTTGCTATATTATTATGTATACACACAAAAATGTATTTCACACCTACATTATATTCACCGTTCCAACCATGAATACAGACGTTCAAAAATACAATGCATGAATCACAAGTGAGTTAATTGAAACATTTACAAACACAAATGTTCGTAGAAAGTTAGTTAATCGTTTACAAAATTAAGCTTCATGGCTTTCAATCTCTGCGTTGGTAAGAGTGAGCGTACGCTGAAGCTTTCGAGGAGAGAAAACTTCAACATCTACCACAAATGTAGCTGTGACAGGCCGATGATCTGAGAGTTTAATCTCACTTCTTCTGTAACTCAGAAGCTTCATTCCTTTCCCATACCAAATAATGCGATCACACCTGAATCACACATTCGATACTAAGAACATATCATTTCCATTTTTGATGCTTTTTATCACAAATTTTGTATTGTGAGTGTGTGAGAGTGGTATACCAAGCTGGTGTTCGTTTCCCTGATTTCGGATCATTTCCACCGTAGTTTTCTGAATTGATTTCGTATTTGTATGTTGGTGGAAAATCTAGAGTTCCTTCTGACCATCCCTCGAACACACGTCCTTGTCTCATTTCTCTTTTAAGCTACCAAAGATTAATAAGAAATGAGAGTAAAGTGATGGTCCTAGCTTGAATCCTTCTACGATAATATAGCTTTATATCAAATATTTATCATACCTGGTCCTTCTCAGCTAAGCTCTTCCAGTCCTTTCTTGAAATAAGTTCATGTGTCTTCTCATATGATAAGTTAATCCGGTAATTCAGATCTCCTAGCCAGATTATTCTTCTGTACAACATTCATTTTGTTAAAATTTGTATTAAGATAAACAATTCTTCAAATATGTTCAAGTTATGCAGATAAAAGCATACTCATGATCACGAATGCTTATTGGTAGTCTGTCACTAAAAGAATGAGGATGAAACTGTGTTCTTCTGTGAATGTCACTAACATCGGCATTTCTTTTCCTGTGATCTCCATTCTTTTCCCCCGATGCTAGATGCGTGCAGACAAAACAAAAAGGTGTCTGGTAGATTGACATGCTCACAGACACAGATCCCTGTAATGTCCAAAATGAATTGTTACAATCCTCAAGTTATATAGTCATAAATCAAGCTGAACCAAACTAATAAGAGAAATATTGAAGACCTTGTTGCCAATGTAACCCATAACGCCAACACCAACTGTAGATATACTGACGTTTCGTATGTGTTTGCGTAAGCTCCTTCGAACCCAGATGGTGAGAAAAACTCCAACCAACTGTTTGCTTATGATCCGTACATATGATGGTTTTCTCACATTAAGGAGAGGCTTGAAATGTAAATCTGAAAGTAGAGGCACCTTCGTCCCTCCATGGTTGTTGGCAGTTGCTTTGAAAGAGCTATAATTCTTAAAAGGCTTCAAAGAAGACTTTAAGGAGCGTCTTTCCCTAACATGTTGATTTAACAATCTCAATGGAGGCTCTGGCCAGCTCAAACCAACTCTTTCGGAGTAACTAAACCATCGGCTTAAACTTTCTGCACGTTTAGAACCATTGTCAAGCTGCATTGAGAACAATCTGTCTAATGTCTTAGGCGATGAAAATTGCCTCTCCAGATACTCTTGTCTTGGCAAGCATGATCTCTTGTCATAATCAGTATCCACAATACCATCTTCAAAGTTACAGTTCTCATTAACTGAATGAACCACATTGCAGTTATCACTACAACTTTCAACCAACATCTCTTCCTCTACATCAGGAACCTCTTCAGATGGCTTAAACTTGGTCGGCGAATGGGGATCACTGTAACTTACGATCTTAACCTTTCTTGGTCGAATTCTATCTAGAGCATCACGTATAACATCCTCCCATTTAGAAGCAGGACGATCATCTTCAACACCAAAAATGTTTCCAGCATTTAGTGGAACAATCTCCTGAAGACTGGGAAAGCAATAAACAGTGAACAAAGAGAATTAACGTAGTTTATTGGTTTTGAAATGAAACAGAAACATAGAAGACCGTACCCAAGGACATAAATGTCTGCAGGTTCGATGGTGTCTACCCAACTATCAATATCCAAGTCAGTAGGTGGAACTCTTCCTCCCACATTCCAAGTTCCAACACACATTCTAGCTACAACAAAACCACATTACCAAGTTACACACTATAGTTCGAGTAATGCCATTTTTCACAGAAAACTGAGACCAAATTAACAAACATTTCAACTTGAAAAATCAAGGACCTGATTGCTTTGGTGTCCATATATTGTACTCTAAACGTTTCTGAATTCCTTCTTCTCAGCCTTGGTTCAGCATCTAAACATTCCACAAAAGAAAGCAAAAACAAAAACTATGTAAAGAAAATAGAAAATGAAGAATGGAATCACCAATTTTAGCTCCAATTTTCAGGTAAAACACAATACCGTCAGTATTAACATGACCCTCTTCAATTCCTATAACAAAAGAGATTTTTTTTAATTAAGCGACCAAATGGTAAAGCCAGATTTGAGTACTATGAGGAGAAACACTGACCTTCAATGTGAGAATCTGCAGCACTATCATCATCATCATCATCATCATAATCATCTTCTGCTTCATCATCAGTATCTGGGGTATGATCTGATACAGTAGCGGAGATGTTAAACCATTTTCGGAGAAGATGACGAGCCCAGTAAAACTGTAAACACGAGGAGGAATCCGAACAACAGAGTGCAGCCAAGCTTCTCTGCAAAATTACCCAATATTTAAGAAAACCCTAAAATTGAAAAAAAAAAAAAAAAAAAAAAAAAAAAAAAAAAAAAAAAAAAAAAAAGAAAAGAGNCAGAGGAACAGAGATCCAATTGCACCTTGGTTCGCCGCAATTGCAATCTTTGAAGCGCCATAGACTCTGAGGACAAAGAAGCAACGGTTGATAGATATTAACGAGTTCTAACGACCATTTTTGTTTGATTTTGACTTTGTGTGAATTTTGAAGTAAACTTAAAAAAAACAAACAAAAGAGTTTGTGATTAAGTATTAAATCTGCAATTAGCCGGCGTTTAAGGGTTGGATTAGTTGACCTCTAATTTATGGGTTACGGAACAATTGCATTTTGTCATTTACATTTATTTTAAATTTCTTTATTTGACTTAGTTTGTGTGTATTATAATAAATGTACTATTATGTCTAATTTAGGAATCTCATTTTGTCATTTACATACTTTTAAAATTAATTTTATTTGACTTTATTTTCCTTGATTAATAGTATAGAATATCAAAGACCGAGGCAGCTTAAAAGGTAAGGAATATTATAATAAAATAAATGTAGTATAATGTACTATAGTATTGTATTTGTATGTTTATACTATTGAATATGACTGGTTTAAACATAGTGGGTGCAAGTCCTTAATGTATGTGCGGTTGTTGTGAAAACGAGGAATCGTGGTTTTGAATGTCATTAAGCAATTGATAGCTCCAATTTTAATCCAAAATGCATGGATTAATTTGTGTTTGTATAGTTAATCGAGGTAAAGAAATACGAGTTACAAAAAAAAACAAAGAAAGAAATTAATAAAAAGTGGAGTTTTTCTGGTGCTCCGATGGGGAAAAGGAGAACCCCTCGTTCTCAAGATCATGCTTCCACTTTGACTCCGGCAGCTTCCTCCGGTGTCCCTCTCAAGCCCCCTCCCTTTCCTCCAGACCCTCCTGACCTTTCTACCTTTCCTCCCCTCTCCCCCTCTCCCTCCCTTCCGCCTCTTCCCCCTTCCCCTTTGTCTGGAACCAACACAAAAATTGCTCATTCTGAGCCTCACACCACTCAATCATCTTCTCCCATCCCAATTCAAGACCACACTACTACTACTCATGTTGAGAACACTCCAATTTTAACAAATATGAGTCTGAATTCTAACCTTTCAAACCCTAACACTGTAGCGGCTACAGTGCAAAACAAAAAAACTACAGTGCAAAACGAAAAAACTACAGATATGAGTTCTACAACTGAGGTGAAAGACT
>OVBA01005276.1:0-20426 GCA_900406435.1 Lepidium aucheri
TTGTATGAAGTTGGTGCCTTAGGCAATCCGACATGTTTGGTACAACTTGTTTAAAAACATGAGTTGTATATGCTTGCTTTCTATGTATACGATAGATTTGCTTTAATTAGGCTAGAGCTTTAAGTCTCAGTGGGCAGAAGTGATCTCCTCGCTGAGTAATTCATTACTCACCCCTCTTTATTTTCCCTTTTTCAGGAATTTTGAACAANGAACAAAATTTTTTGATTTTTTAGAAAATGTATTTTTGGTAATGCCAGGGAATAACACCTTGTCTCTCAAGATTGGGAGCGGGGTGTTACACATGAGATTCATCATTATCATGATTGTGAAAAGAGAAAAACGAATCACCGGGGTGAACCATCAGGTTTGAACATAACCCTCACCATCTGACCCTTGCTCCACATTATCATCAATACTCAACGAATTACCCATACTTGTCAACGGAACCATCACATTCGAAACTCCCACTTGACTTGTTCTCCCTTCAGAACTAACGACACCTTCCAAGTCCATTAGCTCTTTTGAATAATTTCCAAAATCCTGAACCCTCCCAGCTGTTACTTTCTCCATACGTAGATGCTTACCCGTCGAAGAAAGTTCAATTTCTTCTCTAGCAGAACAAAAAACCAATCCACGTGAATGTCTATTAATCATTGTCTTGGGTTTTTGCTTTGAGGCTTTAAACTTATGGGTTAATCCTGGCTCATTTAAATTCTTCTCTCTGAGTGCATCTCTAAAAAAGTTATGAACCTTCTCCATAGGCCCATTACTAGAGTTTAGGAAGCTAGCAGACTTCTGAACTGGTCCATTCGAATTTTCCTTATCCTTCTCCTCCCTCACTTCATTACGTTCCTGCGTATCCTCATCAACATTTAATTCAAGCGTACTGAATTTATTTGAGGATATAACTTTATTCAAATCCTTCATTAGCGGGATATTGGAGTTATTTTCCCCGAGAATTTGTGGTCTAGTTATAGGAATTCTTTCCTTATCTTTTAAGGTAAATCCTCTAGTCACATTCCTTTCCGAATTCTCTCTTATGGTATTGAAAGTTTTCCCATCCACCGCAGTCATCTTTTCCGGTTGTCTCCTGCCACACCTAACCGTTGTAAAACCTTCACTATCCACCACACTTTCCTTCACCCCTTTATCAGCGACTTTCTCTCCTAAACCACATGTTGCCAATTTAGTAGGATTCTCCATTACTCGATGTGGACAAGCATGAATTAAGTGTCCATACATTCCACAACCTGAACATGTTGTTGCTAATCCCTCATAATCAATAAAGAAACATTCACCATTAACCACAATCGAACCCTTCAACGGCATTCTGAGATTTGCCAAACCCTAGCGTATTTCCCACGCTTAAAGGAGAGAGTTGTAAGGTCCACATGCAAGGGTTTCCCAACACCTTCAGCTATCTTTAGAATCAAAGCTTCATGATACATTGTCACTGGAATATCCAGTAGCCTGATCCAAACCGGAGTCCTAGTTATTTCATCACACCTTGGATTAAAGTCTTTAGACCAATTTTGTACCATCAAATAGCTTCCAAAAGCTCTCCAAGGACCATCCATTAGAGCATTAAGATACTCCTCTTCCACCTCAAAACCCACCAAAAAGAATTGTCGTGGTAAGTCTACAACATTCATACCCCCCTTTGGCTTCCATAGATCTTGCAACTTGCGATTCATAACCGGCAACGTTATTGACCGTCCTAACACTTTCATCACTATGCAACATTTCCACAAACCCTCCATTACCGTCATCACATCAGCCGGTATCACAACAACCGCCTCGCCATCCTCACCATTCAGGTAAGACAACATGATTCTCTCATTAACATAATCCACAGACAACATCTCCTTTGGATTCACCATTCCCCATCCAAAACTCCCTTGAACCTTTGCGGCCCAACTCATTTGCTTATCCGGTGGATCCTTTAGTGTAGATTGCCTAACAACTTCCTCCATCATCGTATCTTGGCCAATGGTGGGGGCTCGAATCTCTCTCTCCTTGCCGCTCTCCATTTCTGTTGGATTACCAATAAGTAATATTTTTTTTTCTAAATGAGTTAGCTCATTCTCAGATAGATTAAATGTTTTTTGATTTTATTTATGAGAAATTGTAGTAGATATTATAAAAGTTTGTGTTAATTAGTTTTGAGAGCAAATCTACACTCATAGTTATCTACGCACAAATTCATTATTGTTTTGCCTTTATCTCTGTTAATTTCTCTTATTCACTCTTCTCTATTAATTTGATAGAATTTCTGTAACAATTGTATACGAAAATTTTAAGTTTAATATGTTTTAGTTAAGAGAAATTATAAGAGGATGGTCTAATATTATATTTTTATTTGTAATATTAGTTTTAGTTTAAATACTAAATTAGTATTCCTACTGTATCATAATAAGTGATGTTTTAGGGAATTTTTTTTATCAAATTATTTGATGTTTTCTAGTTTCAATGTAAAATTAACTACATTTTTATCAGTTTTAACTATTAATATTTTGTAGATTAATTTCTAATTGGTCGAATAATCATTTAATAGGTTTAAAAAATAATAGATTTAGTTGGGAAAATCAAAAATTAAATGATTCCATGTATGTAAAACCCTTAAACATCATATAATATGAGACAGAGAGAGTCTATGTATTCAATTAATTTATCATTTGTCTCAATTTATAGTTTAAAATTTAAAATTTATTTTTAATTATGGTTTAAAACTAAGATGTTAATTTAAAAATAGATTATACGCAGACTCTAAGAAGAGAGGCATATTTTACTTATATATATATATATATATGTTATTAATCAAGTTGAAAAAAAGCTTGTGGTGACATAGTGTTTATAGTCAAGTAGTATAGGCGGATTAAGATTTTAAAGAATTTACAAGTGTGATTTTTTTGCTATACAAAATTAATTTACATTTTTCTAATTTCCCCTACACAGATATAGACTCATACTTTCAGCCCATATAAATATCCGAAAGTAAAAATCTATTCATTGATTGCACTATAAAAAAAATGTCCAAGCTCTTTTGGGAACTCTTAAAAGAAAAAGTTTGGATGGTGGGTGCAGAAAACATTTGAGGAAAGAAAAAAAAGTTGGTCAAGGAGCAAAAAGCCCATTAACTCGCTAAATGGCAAAGGCCCACAAGAAAGGCCCATTATAAGTAAGCAGTTCAATAAACAAACGAGAAGGCATTTTTTATCCGACTTGTTGAGGAAGGGACACGAAAAAGAAGCAACTTTATCACTTTCTCGCACACAACTTTTCACGTCTTACACTGTAACTCGAAGCAAAGTTCACGTTTCTTCTCTGTACAATACACACCAAAATAAATCCACTTTTGACTTTCCCAAACCAATTACATACAAAACCACTTATAATCATAATGATGATAATGTAAACATCATACAAGAGTGTTATTAATCTGATCAAACAACGAGATTATACAGTGAGTGATTAAATTGAGCAATTAACTAACACTGATAAGAAAAGAGAGAAATCTAAGACCTTTTAGAAGCAATAAGAAGGTTTGTTTAAATGAAGAAGTCGGAAAAAGCGTCTCCGGCGGTAGAAAAACGCTGATCTAAGTCGATACCAAACGACACGTTTTAACCTTCGAGCTGATCTCAATCTAGTGAACACAACTCGTTTAACTCTCTTGATAGATCTTGTAACTTTCTCAGTGAAGCTCTGTTTCCGTGAGAACTGATAACTCCTGAGAAACAACTGTCTCTTCTCCAAATACTCTCCATATGTTGGTCCATTAGAACCATGACCATGATGATTGTAGTAATACTCACCAAAACTGCTACTTCTGATTACGAGCTTCCCACTCATCGTAAAATCTGAAAAGAAAAAAACCCAGAGGAAACTGAGAAAACTGAGATTAGAATTAAAGGTTTCGGAAGAGATTCTAGTAGCTCGCAGTCGTCGCCGCCGGAATTGCAGTAGCGTTATAGCGAGCAATTAGGTTAAGAGCTTTATCTCTCCCTCTCTCTGTGTGTCTTTCTCTTGAGGTACTTATAAATCTTTTGCATTAAATACAGGAACTGTATTCTTATTAAGCTAATTCATATTTTATAATATCAAATTTTTTTTTGTCATCGTTGATTCATCCAAAAATCTGGTATGACTTTTACTTTTTAGCTTTTTCCCAAGAAGCAACAATAATCCATTAACTTTAAGTAAAAACAGTTAGTCAAATGAAACCATTTCATTCGAGAATGAATGTGGATTTTTAGTACTCTTTTAGTTATGTGACCATTTGTTTTGAAAATGAAAATATGAAACACATACATTGAATCAGAAGACATTTTCGATGCAGGAAAAATAAACGTGAAATTACGTATTATCCAATACAATTAGTTCAAAGAACTTAATGAGAATAACCTTTAATGAGAATAACCTTTTTTTTTATATAGATAAATAATTATGATCTTGGGTTTTTATTATGTGTACAGTAGAAGATCTTTTCATTTCAGTCTACATGATATAATTTGTTTAGTTTCCACTATCTTATTATTTATTTTGAAATAGTGAACTGTGTAGCCTGTAGTTGATCTTATAGTAGTCAATATTTATTTATTAGTAGTCCCATGATGATCATAGAAGATGATGAGACCCAAATATAAACTATAGTTTATGTGGTTGGTGTATTAAAGAAATAAAGTGTTGTTAGGTGTGTGAAAATGTGGCATTAAATAGGGATAGATAAACCAAACTCTTATGCATTTATACTTTACTTGTTTCGGTCAAAACCTAACCTATCATCCTAAGATCACGACCACCTCTTATTCAATGTCACAACAAAACCGTAGTGTCTTTAAAGTTTAATCTCTTCACACAAGTCACCCTCTGAGTAGTCTTTTAGAAGTCAATACACACTGATGCCAAGAACACACAATATGTAGATATTATCAGACTCTGAAAATCATTTGAGGTTACATGTATAATAAAGAATATTCCTAATTCACTGCGAAACCAATTCACAAGCTTGAAAAGTTCCATATCCTATTGTATCTACAAAGCAGGCAAGAACAAGAAACAGGCTGCGAAAGGAAATGCCAGTAGAAGACTCATTGTATAAAGAGTTACAGGAGTCACAAGGCAAATGCATTTAGAAGCTTTTTCATTTATCCTCAAGTCTCCTACTAACATCTTCCCACTAAAGAACATGTATGAGAAGTTTCATCTGAATCCAACTATTAGGAGCACGTTTTGTACCTTGTTAATGGTGCTTTCTACATCTTTTCTGCTCCTATCTAGTCCCACTTTCAGTTGCAGATGGGACATTGCTTGGGAAACTAGATAAATCGATGTCAATGAGCGCCATATCATACATTGTATCAAGAGAATCTGAGGCGTCCACAAGCAAGGAAGATTTCACAGCATCAGAGCGTGGAAGATCAGAAGTTACACTGGAGCTTTTTGGTGAGCTTCCCTCCGAAGACAGACTACTTGAGACCGAAACACCATCTATCTTGTTTGCATACACGGGTTTGTTTTTCCTCATTGCATCCATTTCTTGGCCAGTTGGCACAAAAGTTCTCGAGCGGTACTTCTTTGTCCCTTCCTCACCACCATCTTGATGGTTATAGAGCACATAATCGTGATAAGTAGGAGCAAACTGTCATAAACAATCATCAAGGAAACCAAAATAACAATGTTATTATTTAAAACAGAGATGGTCTAAACAGTAAGCACAAATCAGTTACCTGGTGAACAGTGTCATGGTAGAAGTCATTTAGCTTTACAGCATGTGATAGGCTCCCTGAGAAACTGCCAGATCCACCAACATTGGCACCAGCATACTCCTTGTATGGAAAAGCATAGAAATGACATGCTGCAGCGATAAGCATCTCAACACATATTATAAAATTTTGGAAATGAGCCGCTTCCTCCGCAGTCTGTATGAATCCAGATTTTGCAGCAAGAAAAACTAGTACACCCTGTACAAAGAAGAGAATCAAGGAACACTATAAGAAAACACACAACTATATGTGGAAGATAGTAAAAGGCAAGTCTAAATAAGTTACTACACAAATTTACCTGCCAGTATGTTAGAAAGACCACAGACTTTATGATCACAAACTTTGGGACTGGATTGAATGGCTGAAGTAGATCTCTGCATGCCATATAAAACAACACAAGCGCGTACAAAGCTACTGTGTAGGATATCGTATAGATGATGGTAAGATAGAGAAATGCTTGATCAGGGTTAAAATTTCCATCTTTGTACTTCCCTTTCGCATAAAGCACAAGTGTGACAGCGACTAGGATAGGCTTCAGAATTACAAATTGCAGGCATCCTTGCTTGCATCGCCGAATAAAACGCCTGCATCGGGATAAATAGAAATCATCGTGGGACCGAAAAATCAAAACAGAACATTCAGTGTCTCTGAAAATTGTGCGCAGTTAAATGATTGTCTCTCAATAGAGAAAATGTCCGTAATTATACAGAACCTAAAAGATTTGCATATGTTGTATGACTTGCACAGAAAGTGCAACTGCCAAAGTTATAAGAAATACTTTGAATGACTATGTAAATACTGCCTTTATTTAGGACTTCAAAAGATTGGTATAAAACTTACCCGTCCAATGCTAAAGGTGGAAAGCAACATGTCATGAGACACCAAGATGGCTTTAATGAGCGACCGCTTAAACTAAGCACTACTGATCCTGGGCCTCCAACCCATGCCAAGCACAGAGATAAGAAATTGTAAATGACCCATGCTTCATAGCTGAAACATCAAATAGGTAATTAGATAGACATATATGTCAATGTAGACCAATGACTTTATACAGACTCTTAAGAACTATAAAAGCCCTCTCAAAGAAGAAGAAATCAGCGCTAAAACCATCAACCCTCGAGATTCAAGGGCCAGAGAGAAGTTGTTTAAGTTGTAAGAAGAAATACATCAACCAGCAGAAATCAGAAATTTCTGGAGTACTCACACTTCTCGTATAGAATTAAAATATATCGAGCTTTTGGGTAGCACAAGAGACAAGAATGACATCAAGGCATAAATCTGGGAGTGAGAAGAAAACACCAAGAACATGTCAGGGAAACAGATTTCAACAAGTTAACGACCAGACAGTTGAGGTTAGAGATGATAAAGACTAACCGGGACCATGAAGATGATGCGTACGATATATCTCTGATAAGTTGGTTCCGTGTAATTCAAGAGGTGCCTATAGATATGGAATATTGCCAACGCAATGGCTCCAACAGTACATAGAAATGCCACAATATTAAGATAAAGTGGTATCAAATCCGCCATTCTACAAAAAAAAATGAGAGAAAAATCCGCTATGAACAAATTCGTCAAGCTATAATCCAAGCAAAATGTATGAAATGGCTACTAACCTCTAAAAGAGCACCACGAATCCGTAAAAGTTCAAATTGCCACCTGATTTCTTCTCCTTCGAAAAGGGTATCAAAGAGGATGATGATGGATTTTGAAGGATTACAGCGAAATCGAAGGAGGAACAAGATCTACTAAAGTTGGCAAATCTTCGGTAAGGGATCGACAAGTGGGAGTCGAGGATTGATGTGTTGTATGAATCAAATAGAAATGACGCAAACCCAGAAATTGAGACGCAAATCAGGAAGATCGTACCTTGAAAACTGAAGGGGGAAGAAAAAAATGTAACCGTAGTAACGAAGCAACAACAGAAGAAAACAGATAAAAGGAAAAACCCTAAAGAGAAATTAGCGGATTTTGTGATAAGGGTTTTGATAAGCCTTCTCCTTGTTGTTTCTTCTTCTTCTTCCTTTAGAAAGGAAGAAACTTATGGAAACAGCAAAGCAAGTCGAAAAGAAGCAAAATGTAGAAATTTTAAAGAGGAATCTTTTAATTATAGTTTCTCTCTCGAGGTTTTTAGATCAGCAAAGATGTGGAATTTGTTCAACGTCCATCCAATCCAGCCTGTGAACTTCAAACCCTTAAATAATTTCTCTCTTTTTTAAAAAACATTTATTTAATTTATTTACGGAATAATCTAATTTTTCTTCATTCAAAGGTCTATCAGCTTCAATGATGAATTTAATATATGTTCATAGTTGTTAATTTACAAATTAGGATTATACAAAAACTACATTATCATTTGTCGGCAAAGAAAAAAAACTACATTATGGTCGTCAACTGTGTTAACAATAGATATATGCGACTCTCTTAATAAAAGTTTTTTAAAATAACAAAACTTCATAAATATAAATAAAACATATCTTAAAAATCTTACACACAATATTATATTTTGTATTTTGTCTTAAAAAATTTTCAATTTTTTTCAGATTTTTGTAATTTGTCTTAGATTTTGTATTTTATCTTAAGTTTATTATAATTTTTTTGAGTATTTGTCTGTTTGTATAGTATTTGTTTGATGTACTTTCTATTTTTATAACATTTGTTTTTGATGTTGTATAATATTTCTTCAACTTAAAAGAATTTTTATTTTGTTAGTAGTATTTATTCTAGTGGCTGTTCAGACACACTTGCATATTCCAAGATCAGAATTATACTAAAAAAAACTTTTATTTTATATTAGTGTAATTATTTTATGTAAAACAAAATCTAATACTATGATTAATGTTACATATATAAATAGAGGACTATTCCACTACCAGAGATTTTAAAGACTAGGAAGTAAAATCCAGGAATGAGGAATGAGATTAGTCCTAGGCACGGATTGGATATCCGGGAATTTTGTAATATTTGGATCCGTGTTTTCATTACCCAGATCCGGATCCAAACACTACGGATATCCGGGATTCAATATCCGTGGATATTCGGATCCGGATCCGCCGATATCCGGATCCGAACCATTATTAATGTATCACATTAAATATATATAATAATTTAAAAAAAAAACTCAATAACCAACTTTTTTCGCAATCAAAACCAAACAAAATATATAAATTATATATATAATAAGAGACTATGTCTCCCCCGGATTCGACAAGTGGCATTTTGAAGCTTTTAGGTGATGACACATCAGCTTAAGTTTTAATTCCTAACACCAATCAAATTATTTTGTTAATACACATCATCCAATTTTATTTCTCAAAAAATATATATTATCAATTTATAATAATATTAATTGCAAAGTAACTAAACAAAAAAGTGCTAATTTATCTTTACATGCCTTAATATACATATGGTATATATATATATATATATATAGAACATATAAATATGATGAGCAAACTCAATTATTTTCAAAGTAAAAAATTCACCATTAAGTGAAATTAAATTTAAAAAAGTAATTTCACTACAGAATTGAAGAGACATTTGATCGGTGAATTTCTGTTAAAGTAAACATTTTGTTGGCTGAAAAAGTATTTCATTTTATCAAAAACTTTAATTATTTTTGACTTACCGCTTTATAAGTTACAATAAATTAACATGTATTGACCAAATAATTGTATAAATAGATTTAGAAATAAAAAAATTATATTAAAATGAATTACATTTCTATAAAAATATCGTAAACTATTACATAAAAACTAAATTATCAGTTATAAATCAATATTTTTTGTATACTTTTATACTTAAACCAAATATCTGAAAATTTAAATAAGCCAAAACAAAAATCAAATGAACATTATAATTAATAAAACTATATATATATATTAATAAATATTATGAAATAATATAATTTTGAAAATTAGAATAAATTTAAAAATCAGATATTAAAAATTAGATTTGAATAAATCTATTTCTAAATATTTTATCGCGCTATTGCGCGGGTACAAAATCTAGTAATATATAAATAGCTAGAGAAGAAACACACACGAAAAATTTTTAAATTCATAATAAAATATCACTTAGAGATATACCTTACAAATTCATTATGTTCCTGGATTGGATTTATGTTCCTGGATTGGATTCGATACTTAAATTGTCACCTCTACAAAAAAGAGTTAATGTATTAGTATAGATTAAATTTTAAATCAAACAAGATGTAGTATGATATTATACCTGATTCAATATTTTCAAGATCATATAAAACTTCTTCCACTTTTAAGTCTTCTTCGGTATCTCGATACCAATCACTTGTACAGATTAACGCTTCAACAATTCTTGGTGGCAAAGAACTTCGAAAAAGATCTAACACTCGACCTCCCGCACTAAAAGCAGATTCCGATGCAACCGTTGATACATGTATAGCTAGTAAATCCGTTGCCATCATCGATAAAATCTTATACTTCGAACCTGTCGTCTTCCACCAATATAAAATATCAAAAGCTGGATTTTTTCTATCTTCTCGGACTTCATCCAAATAACATTCTAACTCTGATTTAGCAACAACAACATCTTCACTTTCTTTAGCTTCATCAAACATTGAATCCATTAATGAACGTTTTTCTCCTTTGTCATAATTTGACATCAAATTTCCTTTTTGTTGAGAAGTTTTCTCTATTTCCTTTTCAAGCAAAGACTCATAATACACAAACAACCTATCCAAAGTATTGTTGATCATATGAAGTAAACACTCAGCATCTTCTTTTGGATAAACTCCATTAATAACCCACTTAAGCCATTTCATTTTATAACGAGGGTCAAGTACGGCAGCAACATAAATCATCAAATTCATGTTGTTGTAGTTTCCCCAATACTTGTAGAATTTTTCCTTCATTTTCTCAGCCATTTCTTTCTTGGTTTTATCACCCATTGTATCCATTTTTGCTATCATCAAACCCACACCAAATATCTCTTTCATATATGTATTGCCAGTCACATATTTTGACCCAGAAATATTCAAAGTTGCCTCATAAAAGTACCTCAAGATTGGTAACAAAGCATCCACCGTAGCCCAATCATCATTATTTGGTGTACCTTTACAAACTCTTGTTAGATCTTCCACATATCTATCATCTTCTAACTCAAGCATATCAAAACCTTTTTTGAGTTTAATAGCATATTCCAACATTAAAAATGTTGAGTTCCATCTTGTCTCCACATCTAAACAAAGACCAGCTTTTGTTTCAATCTTTTGAAGCTCCAAACATTGCTTAAACTTTTGCAATCTACTTGGTGAAGCTCTAACATATCTAACAGCTGACCGTATCTTTAAAATTGACCCGTTTATATCCTTTAGACCTTTTCTCACAATCAAATTCAAAATATGAGCACCACATCTCATATGAAGAAATTCTCCGTTTAGTATCGTTGTTCCCCATGATGTAAGCTTTTTCTTCAAATGTTTTAATCCAAAATCATTGGCCTTGCATTATCTACGGTGATTGTGAATACTTTACTAATTCCCCAAAAAAACCAAACACTTCTCAACCATTCGTCCAATTGTTTCACCTGCATGATTTTCAACTGAACAAAAGTTGATAACACGTTTGTGTAACTTCCAATCTTCATCAATATAATGAGCTGTTAAACACATGTAATTCAGATTTTGTATTGATGTCCAAGTGTCGGTTGTTAGATACACACTTCCTTTGTAATTTCTAAAAAATTTCCTGAGCTTGCTCCTCTCTTCCTCAAAAATATTCAGAGTTTCTCTTGTCACTGTTCTACGAGAAGGCATTTCAAATCTTGGCTGAACAATACTCATAAAACGCCTAAATCCTTTGTGCTCAACAAATCTAAATGGTAGCTCATCCATTATTATCATTTCCACCAATGTTTTTCAGCTTGCAATGAGATCATAAATTAAGTACGAATGTATCCTACTCCCTGAAATACCATCTATTTCACTTTGATGGTGTAAAGTTACAACCTCTTACCATCTCTTTCATCACTTGTCTCCACTTCTCGATTTAAAATTTTACAAACCTTCAAATGCTTAAGCATTGCACTAGTTGTAGAACCATCTTTAGTTTTGCAGCTAATAAGGCTTGAACAATGATGACACTTAGCTTTCTCAGCACATTTTTCCTTAATAAAATGTGACCAAACTGGAGATTTTTTTGATGGTACCTTACCATGTATTGTGGTCTCTTTTTCTTTGTTTGCATCTGAATCTTGCGTAGTGCTGCCAGCATTGGCGGTTGATTTTGTAGATTCATTGGTAGATTCCATCTACAATACATAATAGAAAAAATATTATATCAGATAAATTTAAGCATAAAGAAGATCTGAAATGAATTAAATAGTACTTACACTTTTTAACAAACAAAGAGATTATGAAATCTTACTAACAAAATGCAAAGCAAATAGATGAATAGATTTGTAGAAAAATATGTCTTGTTTTAAAGAGAAGAAAGACGAAAGAAGGAGAAAGATAGGATTGATGTCGCTAATACAGTGGTAGAAAAGTGGAGGAAAAACCAAAGGTCTTTGTTTTCATTTTTTATTTTGTTAAAATATAATATTGTATTTATGGGCCTGTATTTATTAACGGGTGTGAAATATCAAGTATGAGATTCAATTACTACTACGGATCGGGTCGGATACCCGCCAAAATATTTTTTATTATCTGGATCCAGATTCGGATCCACGGATCAATAGTTTTTATTACCTGGATCCGGATCCGTAAACCTCGGATACCCGAAATTTTGGATCGGATCGGGATGAATTTCGGATCTCGGATAATATGTCCAGGGCTAAATGAAACTCATCTATATAAAAGTAGTCTACAATTTCTGCCATGCAAGACCAGATCTTGAAAGCCACATAATGGGCTACAATTACATAAGATTGGCCCAAAAAAAGCCCATTAATGCTGATATTTTACACCACTTGAGAGGTGGAAGAAGCAAATAAAGATAGGGCGGAGCAGAGAAGTAAAGCGTGGAAGGTTACAAAGCCTTTCAAAAAATTTCTCTCTTTCACTCTCAACTCCCACCTTATCCTTCTCCTTCTCCTCTCCGTCGAGCGAGTATCTCGAAAATTATGGCGTCGACGACGGTAGGAGTTCAATCACTTTACCAGGTTCCTCACTTAGAAATCTCTAAACCCAATTCCAAAAAGAGGTCTAATTGTTTATCTCTCTCTTTGGATAAGCCTTTCTTCACTCCCTTATCTCTTCGTAGTAGAACTCGTCTTATCCACTCCTCTTCCTCTTCTCTTCTTGTTCCTTCTGCTGTTGCTACCCCTAATTCAGTTCTCAGTGAGGAAGCTTTTAAAAGCCTTGGTCTTTCTGACCACGAGGATGAATTCGACCTCGACGACGTTTCTGATGATGGCGAAGAACTTGCTATCTCAAAACTCGGTTTGCCTCAACGTCTCGGTGAGGCTCTTGAGAAACGGGGTATCACTAATCTCTTTCCCATTCAGGTTCGTCTCTTCCTCTCTGGATAAGCGTGGCTTTTATTTCAAAGTTCAAATTTTGGTAAAAAATGGTTTCTTTTGTGGATAATTTGAAAAGTATTATGCCTTATCTTAAATATGGTGCGTGTCTTAAAGAGAGCTGTGTTGGAACCTGCACTGCAAGGACGAGATATCATAGCTCGTGCAAAGACAGGAACTGGGAAGACTTTGGCTTTCGGTATCCCTATTATTAAACGCCTTACTGAACAAGCTGGAGACTACACTGCTTTCAGGTCTTTTGCTTTTACCTTACATACCCTTTCTTTACATTGACTGACCTTTTCATTAAAGTTTGCTGAAGGGTTTGTGTTGTTTGTTTTTCTCTTACTGAGCAGGAGGTCTGGTCGTCTTCCTAAATTCCTTGTCCTTGCACCGACTCGGGAATTGGCTAAGCAAGTGGAAAAGGAGATTAAGGAGTCTGCACCTTATTTGAGCACTGTCTGTGTGTATGGTGGGGTTTCTTATACTATTCAGCAGAGTGCTCTGACTCGTGGTGTTGATGTTGTTGTTGGAACTCCTGGAAGGATTATTGACTTGATCGAAGGAAGGAGTCTCAAATTGGGAGAAGTTGAGTATTTGGTACTTGATGAAGCTGATCAGATGCTTGCTGTTGGGTTTGAGGAAGCCGTGGAATCGATTCTTGAGAATCTTCCAACTAAGCGACAAAGCATGCTTTTCTCAGCAACTATGCCTACTTGGGTCAAGAAGCTGGCGAGGAAGTACCTTGACAATCCCTTGAATATTGATTTGGTAAAAGCTTTTCTTTGCTTGCCTCTTTGCCTTTATTAAATTTGTATAGCTTGACTCGGGTGCTTAATGTTATCTTCTTGTTTGTTTTATTGGATTGGCAGGTTGGAGACCAAGATGAGAAGCTCGCAGAAGGGATAAAACTTTATGCTATCTCAACTACATCGACATCAAAACGCACTATTCTAAGTGACCTTATAACTGTATGGCTCAGCTGATAGTTTGTTGTTTTCTCAACATGGTTGATTATTGATTTGTGTCTTTATCCCTAAACTGATTATTTATATTTTCAAAATTTGAAGGTGTATGCTAAGGGTGGCAAGACCATTGTGTTTACCCAAACAAAAAGAGATGCAGATGAGGTCTCTCTAGCATTGTCAAACAGTATTGCTTCGGAAGCACTTCATGGAGATATATCTCAGCATCAAAGAGAGAGAACACTAAATAGTTTTCGCCAAGGGAAATTCACAGTTTTAGTTGCCACTGATGTTGCATCTCGTGGACTCGACATCCCCAACGTAGATCTAGTAAGTTTCCAAAGTTCTGTTACATAGTTTATCCTCTGTTCTGGCATGCGTCTATTTGTGTCTGACATTTTCTTGTACAGGTTATCCATTATGAACTTCCAAATGACCCAGAGACTTTTGTGCACCGTTCTGGTCGTACTGGGCGTGCAGGGAAAGAAGGCTCTGCTATTCTCATGCACACCAGCAGCCAAAAGAGAACAGTGAGGTCTCTAGAGCGTGACGTAGGCTGCCATTTTGAATTCATTAGCCCTCCAACTGTTGGAGATTTGTTGGACGCATCAGCAGATCAATTGATGGCCACTCTAAACGGTGTTCACTCTGACTCTATAAAGCTTTTCTCAGCAACTGCTCAAAAACTATATGAGGAAAAGGGAACAGATGCTTTAGCTGCAGCTCTAGCTCACCTGAGCGGTTTCTCTCAGCCGCCTTCATCCAGATCACTCCTCAGTCATGAGAAGGTACTCTCAATCATGCTTTTAAGATTCTAGAAAACAAATTAGAGGTCGATGAAAGCTTTTAGTGATTACTACAAACTTCATTATCTAGTATTTAACAAATCGATTTTCACCCGAATGGATTTAAGTCTTTGAAACTGATATGATAATCCGACGATCATGAACTGAGTTGATTTTTTCGGCTGCAGGGATGGGTGACTTTGCAGTTGATACGAGATCCAACACACGCTAGAGGCTTCCTGTCTGCAAGGTCTGTCACTGGTTTTCTTTCTGATCTTTTCCGTTCTGCTGCAGATGAAGTTGGAAAAATCTTCTTGATCGCAGATGACAGGGTCAGTATCTTTGAAATGATTATTATATTAGCAGTGTTTTCGAAAGTACATTCTCTTAGAAATTACTGATTTTGCTGTATACCAGATCCAAGGAGCTGTTTTTGATCTACCAGAGGAAATTGCGAAAGAACTGCTAGAGAAAGAAGTGCCAGAAGGAAACAGTTTATCCATGATAACAAAAGTATTGATCCCGACTTCTCTTAATTTCTTCTGGTTTTCACTCTTTTAATCCAACACATACTCTAGTTAGACCCTTTTTAACTAAGACTTAACATCTTGGGTTTTGATTTTAGTTACCTCCGCTTCAAGATGATGGACCGTCTAGTGATAACTATGGACGGTTCTCAAGCAGAGACAGGATGCCTAGAGGAGGTTCAAGAGGGTCAAGAGGTGGTAGAGGAGGATCATCACGAGGCGGTGGTAGTTGGGGAGGTGATGGTGACAGAGGAAGTAGAAGGAGCGGTGGTGGAGGAAGCAGCTGGTCCCGTGGTGGTAGTTCTAGAGGAAGTTCTGATGATTGGTTGATCAGTGGCGGTAGTAACAGAAGTTCATCAGGCAGCAGAGCTCCTTCACGGGAGAGGTGAGTTTCAAATCAATTTGTGTTATCAGTCTGCGAACTTGCCCCATCCATCTGATTTGATTGAAGTCGGATAAACAGGAGTTTTGGAGGTTCTTGCTTCATTTGTGGAAGGTCAGGGCACAGGGCAACAGATTGTCCTGACAAGAGAGGGTTTTAGAGTTTCCTTAGCAAATTTCTGCCCTAGAGAGAGAGATCCTTGTCCTTTTTGATGTTCTTAATACGAAGCTTTCGTGCTTGCTTCAGCCGTTTGTTTCAGTCTGTAGAGAGGCAAACATGGAAGATATATGCTTCAGACAGGGTAATGCAGAAAAAGAGAGGCAAAAGAAGTGAAAGGAGAAGGTTTTTCTCAATTGGCATTTTCAGAGATTGCTTGAGAAACAAGGGAAAGCTGATGGATCTTTTATGTTAGGTTTATGATAATAGTTTTAATGATATCAGTTTCCATGTTTCAGAGTTTTGTATGATTTACAAGTGTTTAGTCAGTCCATTTAAACTTATTGTTTATTTTTATTTTTATTATTGTACGTTTCTATTGTGAATCCTGATCACATGTGTTTTGACAGAAGAAACTTTGTCATTATAATATAGGATTCACGGTTTATATCCACCTCAAAGTTTGAATATAACAACTCATCCACCCATATTTTTAGCTTCGATATAATTGCACACAAATTATATATATAAAGTTTAATTGCACCTAAACTTATTTAATAATGATCTAATTCAACATATAATTTTGGAAATTTGATCTAATTACACAAATTCGTGATTAATTACGGGTTTATGTTACCACTAAAAATGATTTCGGTCTAAACCAAGTCATTAACTGAATGTAAAACCGATTTTGACCCGATTAGAACTAAATTAGGATCCATTCTGTTGACCCGTTCAGAATCTAAACTCAATTACCAACATCCTAAAATTCTCTACAGATCGATGGATAGAGACGAGACGATGGAAGAGGATTTGTTGCAGCTTGTCCCAATTGATGAGAGGAAATCACTCCTTTGCTTATTCCGGTGGTTCCTGAAGAGTAAAGCAAGTTCACTCACGGCCACGATGAGCCTGAGAAGATATGAAAGTTGTAACATGGAGGAGAACCTTAAAAGATGACTATGTCGGAAAACCAGAGAAATTTGGAAGCTAGGTTATTACTAAGGAAGCTTGTAGTCTTCCTTAATTCATCTTCTTCGTCAATTCATTCTTCAACAATTCTCAATACTAAAGTTTCTTTGTGTAGTATGAATCTGAAAATAAATTTAATATCTGCGTTTGTGTTTATACAGAACCCTAAAACACCAAAATTCTCAAATTCCATGATCTGTAAATCGATTTCATTTAATTCAAGCAAAGCCTCTCGTATTCTATCTCCTTTCTCTTCTCTCTTGTTCACTAAATGCTCTTTATATTGTTGCAAAACTCGAAGTAATCATGGGTGAATTAATGTCTAAAAGCTCAGATCTTTTGGTTTGGTTTTTTAAACAGCTGAAATATATTTATGGGTTTCGACATTCGAGTTATTTCACATTGTTAGTTTCACATATTGTTGCTGGCCAGAGATGTTTCAAAAACCTTCAAGTTATTGTTCAACAACTGCTCCAAGATGAAGGCAAGTCTTCGCTTTTTTGTTGTCTTCTGGTTTTGTTGGGTTGAAAATTTTTATTGGTTTGTTATTCTCAACAACATCTCATTTCTCTGGTCTTTAACGAAATCTCAAAAGACATGGATTTTGTGATATTTAGAGGAGAGTGACAAGGCAGCGGGTCAGGAAACGGGTACAAATTATGGATTCGGTCCGGTTATGTGTTGACTGAACCAAAACTGACTACAATTCTAACTTAACCGATTTTGTGTTGAATTGTATTGTTATTGAATAAGTTTATGTGCAATTAGATTTTAAACATATACTCTGTGTGCAATTAGATCGAGGATAAAAGTATAGGTGAATCAGTTGTTATATCCAAACTTTGGGGTGGATCTAGATCGTCGACCCTATAATATAATCGTTTTTTTTTTGCTAGCTTGATCAAGAAGCAAAAGAGAAACTTGGTTTACTATATAATCTTAGAAATAATAGTTGTTGTCATACAAACACCACATACATAATCAAAGTTTACATTTTTAATAGATCTATTTTGTTTTCTTCATCATCGACATTGAAAACATCATTATCAAAGATAAAAAGGTAGCTTAATTGCTTTGTTCCTATCTGCTATTGATGATTTGTTTGTTAAATATGGATTGAGTTTGAAAAGCTAATAGGTTAAGGTTATAATGGAGCAAACAATATGAAAGATGAATTTAATAGGCTAAGATTGTTGATTTTTAGAAAAAATGAAACAGCATATTATGCCGATTGTTTTGCTCATCAGTTTTAGTTAGTGGTAGTGGCAACATAAAAAAACACTTTGATATTAAAGACTTTTTGAGATGGTTTCTATGTTGTAGAATGTGGTAGGAGCTTTCTGCAAACAACAAAATATGATTCAAGAAAGTTACCAAAAAAGTGCAAGAAGGGATTAACAAAATATGATTCAAGTAAGTTATCAAAAAAGTGTAAGAAGGGATTAGTTGTGGTGATATTAACATTGAAACATGATTGAATCAAAAAATCTCTCTTCAAAGGCATGAAAATACTCGATGGGGTTCTCATTATAGAACACTGATGCAATTAGTTGAGTTGTTTTCTTCTATTGTTGAAGTTCTTGAGTATAATTAAGATGAAGGCTTAGAAGACTCCAAAAACGCCATACATATTTTCTAAAGTATTTTCACACATTTGATTGTGTGTTTTATATGCAACTAATGCTTCTTATTTTGGGACTTACTGAGATCTATCCATGGCTTTGCAAAGGAAATATCAAGATATATTGAATCCATATCATTTGTGGACCAAACTAAAAGAGAGTTACAAAGGCTTAGACATAATAGATGAGATTCGCTTATGACTAAAGTTTCATCTTTTGCAGCAAACATAATGTTGAAATGATTGTTATGGAAGAAGACTTTGTGGATCCAAGGAAATCAAGAAGAAGAACTAACATAACCAACATTCATCATTATAAGGTCAACTGGTTTTACATTGTTCTGGATTTGTGGGCTCAAGAGTTTAGTGACCGCTTTATAGATTAAACAGAGATCTACTTAAATGTATGGCTGTCTTAAGTCCTTTTGATTCATGGTAAGAGTTTGATAAAGAAAAGCAAGTGAGATTGGATAAAAGTTTTATCTAATTGACTTTACCTATGGAGAGCTTTTGTCACTTGAGCAACAACTTGATATCTACATTGATAATATGCGCAGAGATGATCGATTTCAGAATTAAAAGAATCTAGGAGATCTTTCTATTTTGATGGTAAAAACCCAAAAGCATCTTGCACATCCTTTAGTTTACATGCTTTTGAAGTTAGTCTCAACTTTACCACTTGTATAGCAAGTGTTGAGAGATGTTTTTCTGCAATGAAACTAGTGAAGACAACTACATGAAATCGGATTGGAGAATAATTTCTAAGTGATCATCTTGTGTGTTTATTGAAAAGGAGTTGTTTGATCTGTTTCAAATGAAAAAGTGATCAAAAATTTGAATAAGCATAAGATAGTTTTATGAGAATTTATTGAACTTTTTGTTTTTGGTTTAAAACTTGATTGTGCAAGATGCTTTTGGGTTTTTACCAAAAAAATCCTGAACTTTTCAGGAATTGTCAAAAAAAGCCCGAAATTTTAGACCGACCAAAACAATCTTCAATTTTATTTGATTTTCCAAATAAATGCTAAATTTTTTGTTGACTTGCCAAAATAGACACGCTGTTTATTATACCGTTAAAATAAAACGACGTCGTTTTAATCTGAGCCAAAACGACGTCGTTTTATAGTTTTCAAAAATTAAAAATATGCCACTACCAAGTTTCGAACCCAAAACCTCTAAGACGGAAAACCAAATCTCTTGCCACTAAGCTAATGACTCTTTCATAAGATTATCTAACATACCTATTTTTATAGTGTATTGACCAAATATGTATATTAAAATATATATACATATACATATATACATATATATTTTATCTTTTTTAAAAATATATATACATATATATATGTTAATATATATATATATACATATATATGTTAAAAATATATATATAATACTTAAAAAGTATACTAGCACTAAATTTTAACAAAGTATTCTATTTTTATTTATTTTATTTAAATAGGTTAATATATTGTAAAATAAATTTAAAATTTTAATATATAAAATATATATGTATATGTATATCTATTTTTATATATTTTATTTAAATAACTTAATATATATGTATATATATTAAAATATATATATATATATGTATATATATTTTATTTAAATAAGTTAAATATGTATACATATAAAATAAATATATTATACATATTTAATTTATTTAAATAAAATATATATACATATATATATATTATCTTTTTTGATATATATACATATATATTAAGTTATTTAAATAAAATAAATAAAAATAGAA
>OVBA01005277.1:0-20425 GCA_900406435.1 Lepidium aucheri
CCTACCCAAACCGATCCGAATCACTTAAAAATCTGAAATGCGGTTCGGGTCTAGTCAGATAATTTGGGCCGGGTATTATTCCCAGCCTAATGTAACCCATAATCAGTTACTCAGAAATTATGCGGGATTAATCGGAAGTAATTTTACGATATTTATTAAAATATNATACTTGCATTAAAATGTTTAAGTACTCTAGTGGTAATGGTAGTTCCCTTTATACCAAAAGGTGAAGTGTTCGAGTCTTGTTTGTGTCATTTGGAATTCAGAGTTTTTTTCAATTTCAATGAAGGGTATTTTAGTATTTTCACATGATCTGTTTAAATTAAACTAACACCGTTTAATATATGTTAAGTTTGACTAACGGCGATCTTTATTTGGCGTGGTCAACAACAAGTTCGATATTTTTTTGGAGAGAGAAGAAGTTCGGTATTAAAATAGAAAAAACGCGTAAGTTCGGTATTAATTTAACCGTTTTCTCAAAGTGCAATCATACAATTGACCAAGAAAAAAAGTACAATCATATAAATATGTGGTCTTGACTTTGAAACACCTAAAAGGTGAGATTTCAATTATAACTTGGAGATATATAATCATATAAATATGTGGTCTTGACTTTGAAACACCTAATAAGTTGGTAAAACTGAGTTGGTGGGAAATCTACAAAATTTCCACGTGTCAATATATTAATATAATCAGAAAAATATTCAGTCCTATAGTGTATATATACAAATAGACTGGTTTGTTCGACACAAACTTACTTTAACAATGGGATCGACAGTTGAGAAATCAGCGTTACTGTTATGTGGAGATTACATGGAAGCTTACGAAACCACTGTTCCTCTCTATGTCCTTCAAGCGTTTGGCGTTAGCGTTCACTGCGTTTCACCTAACCGCATCGCCGGTGATCGCTGCGTTATGTCGGCCCATGATTTCACGGGCCTCGAGGTTCCATTTTCCCTATATATATACTTACGTTTAGAATTTTACTGTATCATTTTTTGATAGTCATTGAAATTTGTTATCTTTGGGTGTGTGAAGCTCTACACGGAGCTGGTCGTTGATCAGTTGACTTTAAACGCCAACTTCGATGACGTCATCCCGGAGAATTACGACGTCATCATCATTCCCGGGGGACGTTTCACGGAGGTTCTCAGTGCCGATGAGAAATGTGTTGACCTTGTCGCGCGATTTGCGGAATCCAAGAAGTTGATCTTTACTAGCTGCCATAGCCAGGTTATGTTGATGGCGGCTGGAATTTTAGCCGGTGGTGTGAAATGCACGGCGTTTGAAAGTATGAAGCCTTTGATTGAACTCTCCGGCGGTGAGTGGTGGCAACAGCCTGGGATTCAGAGTATGTTTGAGATCACTGATTGCGTTAAGGATGGGAATTTCATGAGTACTATTGGTTGGCCCACGCTTGGTCACGGGATTAGGGTTTTGCTTGAATCTCTTGGTGCAAAGATCTCCAGCTTGAAGGAGAAACAAGCTTCTGTGCTTTTCCTCATTGGGGTTAGTTTTCAATTTCTCATCAAAATGCGTAATTTATTAGTGAAATCAATCTTGTTTCGATCATCAGAGTCGCTGAGCATTACTTTGCGTTGTTGGGTTTTAAGGACTATGTAGAAGACTATGGAATTAATGTACCATTTAGAGCACTACAAGCTTTAGGTTGTAAAGTGGATGCAGTGACACCGAACAAGAAGAAAGGAGAGACGTGTGCAACGGCGGTTTATGACCTTGAGGAAGGACGGCAGCTTCCTGCAGAGAAACGCGGACATAATTTCTTTGTGACTGCATCGTGGGATGATATATGTGTGGATGATTATGACTGTATAGTGGTGCCAGGAGGGAGATCACCTGAGCTGCTGGTGATGAATGAAAAGGCTGTTGCTTTGGTTAAGAAGTTTGCAGAGAAAGATAAGTTGTTTGCAGCTATTGGACAGGGTAAATTGCTTCTTGCAGCCACTGGTGTTCTTAAGGTAAATCATTGCTCTGATTTCAAAGTCCTTTACTTTCCGAAGGTTTCAACTTAAAACTAACATAAGAGATGTGTCAAAACAGTAAAATACAGTTAGAAGTGATACTAATGCACACCTCAAGATCACACAAAAATGCAAAACAACTTGTACTGAATGGGATAGTAATCTTTTTGTGATGTTGGCTTTCGGTCATGTGATGTGTCCTCTTTATGAAATTTTAGGGGAAGCGATGCGCGAGCGGGAAGGGGATGAAGGTGATGGTGAAGGTGGCTGGAGGTGAGGCTGTGGATTCAAAGGGATGCATAACTGATGGGAAGCTTGTGGCGGCTGCATCAGCCTCGGATCTGCCGGCCTTTTTATCTGATTTATCAGCTGCTCTTGGTCTCGCTGTCATGTTTTAAGATTTTGGGAAAAGGGAATACCAAAATCATAGTTTGGATCATAAAAGATATATCTCCAAGTTGCTCAAAAAGTGAAAAGGAACAACAAAAGAGCTCGATTGTAGTAGTCTCTTTGATTCTGCTTTCATCAACAAACTATTTTGAATCAACAAATAAATTAACATAAAAACAGACTCTAAGTTTGTTTGCTAAAATTAGCTGTAACGGACAGAGTAGTAAAACAGATTCGACCATATATGTATATAAAGTTAAACGTTACAAAGGCATTCTATGTAAATGGTACAATCAAACCAACTTGGATCGATCAATCATCCTCTTAATTCCTCTTTACTTCTTACTGAAATTCTTCCGCGTCCAAAAAATTGGTAGAGACGGGCAGAGAGCTTCGGATGATAAAAACAACGAGCATGCCCGTGAAGATGCTATAAGTATAAGGGAAGGGGGAAGGAATGTGTTTATTCAGACCGTTCCCTATTCCGACCATTTTTCTGGTTATTGTACAGTGGAAGAAGCCAACGAGCTCCATGTTTCCTCTTTCCATAACACCGCCAATAAAGCACACAAAATGCAATAATGCAGACTATAGGAATCGCCCATCTAATCACCAAAATCACAAACCAATTAAATGAGAGAAAGTGAGAAAACTTTAGCCAGAGTTTGTTTATGACTTGTTTTGTTACCTGTCCAAGTCCAAAACGGGACTATACACGACATTTTCCCAAGTCCCAACGATGAAATGCCAGACAGGATTGTAATAAAGTGCCTCTGCTGTCCAGAACATTCTTGTGTATGTCTCCAAGAATATGAAAAGTATCCATGCCGCCATTTCTAATAAAATGAACTTTATTATAAACCGGCCCACAACCACCATGACAAGAGAGAACCCAACCAGCCAGTTGAATAGTCGATTATTGTATTCTTTGATAAACAAAGACCGTGCCTTTCCCATCATCTGCACACAAATTCTAAAGTCAAACTTGGAACTCGACACTTCTAGCATAACTTAGACATGTATATCTTACCTTAGTTAACCTTTGCTCATAATTTTGCTTTGACGGACCAACACATTGCTGCTCAAAAGTTTGGTTGCAGTACATGAATCCTGCATTAAATTTAGCCATGGAAGGGAGTCGGAGAGCTTGTAAGTGGTCCATCTCATCTTCACACTTTGTATATAGTGCCTCACAGAGCTTCGATGATTGATATTCATTTGCAAGAACAAAATTCTTATATACCTGGATAATATTTCCAGGGGACAAGAACGTATAAGAAAGTAATTTTGTGAATCTTATAGTAAACTACAAAATTCTGCCAACAAAAATTTCAAAATCATTTTTTTGTTTCATCCACTAAGATAGTGTTTGAAAAGTTAGTTAATAGAAAATTCATATAAGCATAGCAGAATATACCTCCTGCATTTGTTCATCCAACTGATCGACAGATTTCTTCGCATGCTGTCTACCAAAATGTTGTGCATCGAATGCTTTAATAGCTTCATCATGTGCAGTTTCATGGGCACTTATGAGAGATTCTTCAGACATAGGTAGCCTCAATCTTACCATCCTCTCATTGTACAGCTTCACACATCGCTCAACAATACCTTTATTGAAAACCTCAACTAGTGATCCTGTTGATGGGATCTCTCCTTTATTTAACGCATCCAATATCTACAAATTAGAGCAGTAGAAAATGATATATATCAAGACACCATTGTGTAAGCATAGAAGGCAGTACTATCGAAATCATATTAGCCAATATCTAAATATCTAATGATAAATATCAAGAACGTGCACTTATGCTCTATCATATATCTAGCCAGTAACAAATCCATTGCTAATAACAATATGCACTCACATTTTGACATGTATGTCATCATAGCAAAGAGGGCTGAAACAGTACAACATCAACGCAATCACAATGACCATGTAAAGAATGTAATCAATGAATTTTTACGAAAATATTACAAATAGGCTACTCAGATAGCTTTGAAGCCAGGAAACACAACCATCCAAGAGAAGAGAAAAACATGTCTATTTACTTGATAAAGTACATAAAATCACCAGAGAATGCAAACACCTACTCTTTATGATTTCTCAATGACACTTCCACTCATTCATATAAATGTTTTAAGGATTCAAAGAATGAAGCCATACTAATAATAAAACTGACCCTCACCTGTTCCAAGAAAGAAATAAATTCCTTCCCATTTAGTGTTTTCCCTTGCACTATCTTTGGGCGGATAATGCTAGCAACAAGCTTTTTCAATTGATCACGCTTTGCAACATATGAAGAGTCCAGGTCCTCATCCTTCAGATCACACAGCTTCGTCCGCATGAGATGAGGCTATATAACAGAAACAAGAAAAAATATCACACAGAAGACCACCTATTTACAAACAGCCCAAAGAAAAGAGTATGGAAGACTCCACGTCTGAGTTAGATGAGACAATCATTCAAAATACTGCATATGGAAGAAAACAAAAAAAATTCTCCCAAGAACTTTGAAGAAACTAGACTTCAAGGATTCACAGGTAGAGAAAAGTGACAATTTTGTGTATGCTCCAGCATGACTTAAAGGTAATAGCACAACCAAAAAAAAGGTTTATTATTCAGTATTCACAAGTAATTCAGCAAAGACATCCAAAGGAACCATAGATTTCCATACCCAAAGAGAGCAATTTTTTATTGACCTTTCTATGTTTTGTTTTCTTCTGAAAAAACGGCCTGACTATATGCAAAAACATACAAATTCCCTACCTGTGGTAAGCTAAAGGCTGTGCTATTGTCACCCATTATAGCCAATGAATCCCGAATCTGGTTAACCTGAGCAAGGTGATAACAAGAATAATTTCTGAGAAAATGATGATGATCGCCTGTATGATGCATACCAAAGGAGACATACCTGGTCAATATTTTTGTTACCTGAAAGCATAAGGTTAAAAAATCAATTAGCAAGGGGTGCTGCTTGTAAGAAATGGTTTAAGCGATATCAATTAAAGAACAGATTAGAACTCTAACCATCTTCATTAGGGACATGTCTCAGAGCTTCATCCACCATTTGCTTCACCGATTTCCCTTCTGCATAAAGTTAAAATAGTGTTAATCATGATCAGCTCACGTGCACTAAATACAGAGGAAAGTGGAATATTGAAATGGATCACACAGGACCAGCGGCATTCAAAATACTGCTGGTCAAATAAAAATAGAGTAAGGAAAATTTTTAGCGCTGTTCATATTGAACTATTATGAATGCTGTCGTCAAAAATAGCATGCACTTACGCAGAAAATCACGCTGGATAAGCCACAGAAGCTTTGATGGTTCAAAAGCAACATCTTCACCCTACGCGATATATAAAAGATCAGAAACAATGTTTTGAAGGTTGCCATGGATCAATAATAGTAGCATTTCCGTAAGTGTGTACCTTTACTCTGCCAATTGAAGTTGCATGAGTCAATGACAATAGAACCCAGTCAGTATTCATAGAGGCAGGCAGACATATTAAACAAGATAGAAGTTCAGAGTACTATTGAGCAAACCTTCCATAAAATTCTTCTGCCAACTCAACAGCAAAGGAGAGCCGAGAAATATCAGCTTCACGGATCTGATGGAAAACCAATATCAGAGAGAGAAATGTAGATGAAGTTCTTTCAAAGACTAGCTACTCCGTTATAAATCCATATTTGTACACTTGATTGAGTTTTCATGCCACAAACTAAATCGAGCAAATCATGATTGGGCAACCTATTCCAGATTGCTTGTATTTTACAAACATTAAAAGACTAAAAGCAGGGGGGGGGGGGGAATTGGCTTCCCTAAGGTAATTAATTCGCTTCAAAGGAAAATAATGTTTTTCTTTGCATAACCGAGGAAAATGAATGTTTAAGAAATCATATCTAAGACTGCTACCTAATACTTCACTTTTGGGCAATGGTTTCTCTAAATGGCATGAAAACTGACATGGATATTCAGAAACCTCTATAAGGTTTTACTCTCTTTAGTTAGAACTTATAAGTACATGTATCTACAAACATAAGCAATCCAAACCAACGGAGAGGTGGGACAACTTACAGTTTCAGGCAGATTATAGATTAGCACAGAACTCATAACCGTTGCCAGAGCAAAAATCCTGAAGATTTACAAGGATTAGATATACAGAGCTTCCGCAAATAAAAGTTCAAATGTGCAAATAGTGAACTGTCAGGTACCGGTCGTCATAAACATTTGACTTTCCAACACTTTCAAATCCTTCTGTGTCGAGGTAAATCACCGAAGTTTTTACTCCGTCAATATCCAGCTCCAATGGTGTTCCCCAGACCCAAATACCTGTATACAACAATTAAGTGGATTCCGAACGAAATATTCAAACCTCTATAAGCTATTTGCAATTGAAGGATGATATTTTCCACAGGACAATGGAGTGATACCTTTTGTTTTGGTATCACGCATGTGTCCAACACCAAAGCCTGATGAATTTGAAAATATTGTAACTCAATGTCAATCACTTCGTCGTGATATATATAATTTAAGTAAGATGCAGAACCAGATATATGAGGTAAGAGGCACCTTCATAACAGGAAAGAGAAAGAAGCTGATTGAGAAGAAATGATTTTCCAGAACGGTATGGGCCAATCACCTAACGTTTCAATAGCATAGGAAATAACAAGCAAGAAGTGAGAAAAAATAAACAAATTCCTTGGTCCGAGAATAGCAGGTTCAGATAGAAACATACAAATAATTGAGAATCAGTCAAACATCACTCCCACATACCGCAACAGCAGAAATAGGAGTTGTAATCCTGCTTATTGCTTCCAAGCCCTCTTTGCTAAGCTGAAGCTTTGTATGACCAGGAGCAGGTTCGACAATAGGAAAACTGCATAAGCAACAAGGAGCAGCTGGTTTTAAGGGGACCCATAAAAGAATTTCCAAAGTGTTTGCTGATCACAATTAATCAATCATCAAACGCTGAAAAACATGCTTTGCAGTAACAAGACTTCTTGCAACAATGTGGCTATAATAAACCTAAAATTTGACAATACATTATCAAGAAGATTCATAGTTTCTCATGTACAGAAGATAAAAACACTTATCTCCAACAGGTTGCAACAAAACAAAACCATAGGTTCAATTCTTAGTCTACATAATGAGATCCATTGCTACAAATGTAATTCCTTTCCCATTGCTACAATTACAAGAAGTGGTCCGATGGTCTAAAAACGAAAAAGAAAACTTCAAACCCAAATTGTGGATTAGAAGCCTAATACTTTTTCCTTACAAAGAAACAAATCTGAGAGCTTTGGTGAGAAACAGAAGATAACAAAGAGAATAGAAAGTACACTTACGCCTGGTGGAAATTCTCGATCGAGATAGAAGTAGACAACAAGGCACATAGAGAAAAGAAGAAAACAATGGGTGGGCGAGAAATCTCCATGATTTTGACCCAAGAAAGAAGACGATCCGTTATATACCCGATTGCCGTTTGAAGTCAATAGTTGGAAATTGCGAGAAGAAAGAGAGTCGTAGAGGGATCTCGGAAACCTGAGGAGATGGGTGTACGTTAAGAATCGTGCACCCGCAGAGAAAAGGTTGCAGGAGATCTCAGCTTAGATGAGGAACACTGGATTGCAAGGCTTCGTACCAATTAGCAAAGCGGGGAAGGAC
This sequence comes from Lepidium aucheri, assembly GCA_900406435.1. Classification (NCBI taxonomy): domain Eukaryota; kingdom Viridiplantae; phylum Streptophyta; class Magnoliopsida; order Brassicales; family Brassicaceae; genus Lepidium; species Lepidium aucheri. The sequence continues at coordinate 8,039 of OVBA01005277.1, forward strand.
GAAACCCAACACAATTATCGACATTTGACCCAACTCAAAGTTTACAAATTTAACCCAAGATCTGCTGACGTGGCTCTCAAGGTTACTTTAGTCATTTCCCGTTTGCTCATAGTATAATTGATTGATTTCTTTAATTATATTTAGTGTATTTTTGTATATGCAATCAATCTAAATAAGATTTTGGTAACTTTCTTGTTTAAAAAAAAAAAATCAAATTAATAACTTTCTTAATTTATATGTGCAAGAGAGATCTAATTATACTTTAAAATGATTAGGTAGCTTTATATAAGATTAAATTATGCAACGGTCCATTGTTACCTCACTTTTAAAAGTTATCGTAATATTGACTAAGTCAATGTGTCATTATCCGATTGCAAATTTGGTGTTGTTGACAAAAACCAAAGGTAAAACTTTATTATTGGTCTTATTTATGACAATTAAAATAGAGAGATAGACCGACTTTACACTTCAACTAAACAAATCTAAGCATTCGACCCAAAAAAAAAAAAGTCTAAGTATATGCCTTTCATCTTAAAATACGACAACTTCAACAAAGATTGGATTCTAGGATAAATCATTTTAAAACTTTAGAGACAAGTAACATCTAAACATCTCAATGCAATGCAACATCCAAACAAACTAATCAAATTTTGTTATTTTCAAATAAACATCATGCACAAATGTCACAAACCATACCAAGAAACAACAAAAAGTTTTAAATAATCAAAATCACATGCTTGTACCATATGTGAGTGAGACGAAAGAAGCATCAGAGCCATATAAGAAGGTGAAATCAATCAAAGTATAAAATTCACAATAAACTCAGTTTTGTAAAGTTCAAGTCTTTACATAAAGCAAGGCGCTTTTCTCTACAAAAGAATTGTTCTCTCGCCAACACTCTCACTTGCCTTAGATACGAACCTATTTCCAACTCTCCTTTGTCCACTGCTTCTTCCAGTACTCTTAACACGTCTTCAATGGCGTCATCTTCCGCCAATCCCTCATCCGCTGATTCCGTTTCGAACATTTCTTCGATTTCCATATCTATTGACGTCGATTGCATCAGTCTTTCGTAGTTCGTCTCTGCCCATGTCTCCAAAACATCGCTATCGTCATTGAGTTTCGCAACTGTCGCCTTCAGTGTATGCCTCTCGATCTCAAGCTCAGTGATGATATTTTTAACCAATTCGGATCTTTTCTTCATCTCTGATTGCAGTTTCCAGAGGTGTTCAATCTCTTCCTCTGATTTCGCCATGATTGTTAAAGCATCGTAGTGGAGACTCGTGGCTAATCGGTCTAGGGCTTCGGTTCTCGAAACCGATATATTCCGGGTCGGGATTGAATCTGTGCGCACAAATGGGTGATCATTCGCGAGGACTTTCTTGAGGTTTCGAATGAAATCGAGTAAATTGCATCGTGGGTATTCCCATGTCTTGATGTAATTAGAGTTTGTGTATCCGGAAGAATTGACGAATGGGTGATTCGTACGAATTGGAATGGAATTAGGGTTTATAAACACTAGAGGAGGCGTCAATGGGTAGTTCTCGTGAATCCAAATGGTCAATTGCACAGTTGGGAGTTGTACAGTGGGGCTTCGAATACGTAGAGATCCCTCAAGGCAAAAGAGTTGAACTTGGGCTCCGTTGTTGTGATTATATGTATCAGTAGAGAGCTCGAACTTTGGAAAATTTTGGAGGAATGAAGTTAGGTGCTTTCTGATAAGCCATTTCTGATCAGGATCGCTGTAGGACAGAGCAAAGGAACCGGTGGCAAGAAGAGCCTTCTCTATGAATTTGACCGGAGAAGATGATGATGATGATGATGCCATTCAAAAGGTTAGTGACCTTGAGGACAAAGCTGATTCTGTGCTATTTATGAAGTTCTTTAGTTTTGAATCCTCCTGTTTATTATTTTATAATATGAATTGACTTGGAAATGTTTTGGGTCAAGCTTAAAGAATAAGGGATAGTGATTGTTCTGTTGTTTCGTGGAAGTTTACTTCTTGAAAAGAAAAACAACTTTGCTATCTGTCCTTTTCTCTTTTATTTCTTAGATTGATATCTTTGTCAACGGATCATTCTTTGGTTTTGTATGTGTGTGATTAAATCCATATTGGCTTGGGCTAACTCAGTAATTCAGTTTCGGTACTTTAATCTGATAGTAAAAGGTTTTGACTTGGATCTGCTGTTCATTTTGGGGAGTTTGTATGTCGAGGTATCAAATTCTGCAGTATCTGTTCTTTTAGGAAACCTCTACCCTTAGTATAATCACTTCACGACCAAATTGCTGAAGATTGTCAAGTCTTTCAGTATATGAAGTACCATATATACATTTATAAATGATTCTTGTGTGCAGTTTAATATGCTCCTCAATGAGCTAACATCTCTTTTGGAGTCTATGGAAACTTTATAGTTACATGGTTAATTAGGTAGTCTGGCTTTTGCTAAGTCTGGTGTTGTGCTTCTTTTTGTTTTGTTTTGTCTGTATCAGCTTTGTGCCCCGCCATTAGATTTTAATCGCAGTCGCTTTGGTATAATCTTGTTACGAAATTTTTCTTTGTATGTTTCTATCCATCTTTTACCTCTTCTTTATTGTCTAAATTTCAAAGTAGAATCATCCAAGCTAAGGTACAAGCTGTTAGAACATCCCTTCCTTATTTATCTTTGTTGAAAGAGTTCTTTTATGTATACATGTCGCAGAGAAATATGCAAGTAAATTTTAGTGAACAATTTGAGTGAAGGTGAGAGACTCCAATTAATACATTACAATCCATAATGGTAATATACAAATCCTCTAATTATGCCTTTTCTTCGTCCCAAGCATGTTTTTTTTTTCTTCATCCCATTGTCCTGATAGGTGTTCCTTTTTCTTCTCTACATTCTTCACCTTTTGTTTAAAATCTCTATATATGTTCCTTGCACATTCTTGCATATGCATTTTTTCTTCCCAGTCTTTTTGAAACTCTCTGATCAGCTTCTTCAGAACCTAGTTAATTTGAAAACGTCATCACATTGGTTAGTCTACATGCTTGAGTAAGATAGACCACTGCCCAAATAGAAGAAGGGATCTTACTTTAATCTCCATCTCCACAGATTTTCTCAAACTATCATGACTTTTGGGGATACAAACCGGCATACAGTTTGAAAGAGCTTTGTCTATACACTTCTTCTTCTCTTTTACTTCTTTTAGAAGATCATGTGCCGCTTTTCTGCTGTCGCTTGGCATATTTTTTCGAAGGTAGTAAAGCTACTTATATGGTATAAAAATAAAGTTCAGGACTGTACTAGTAAGCAAATTATGAATCTTGGGGGGTTTAAGCATAACAATAGTAATGTTACCTCTCGGCTAAGTTCTCTGAAATCAAATATTGCTCTCTTGTCCAGCTTCTGGTATTGTGCTTTCTGCTGAAATATCATCATATTTTCTTGTGCAAAGCTTTCACCACTGTTGAGCATCGAGAATTGCAGGCTCTGGATTATGCGGAGCAAAATTTAAGGGTTTGTCAAATATGATAAGTTTGTGTTTCTATAAGATCAGATGATATTGAGCATTACATGGTCAAAGGTTTCTTCTGTTGTTTCTCCTTTAGGTAGCTTGGCAAGAACCTTCTGCAATTGTTCAACCAGCCTTTTGCACAAGTGAATGCAGTTTGCAGTCGAGTGGTAACTACTGATAGCGCCCCCTCTCTCCTCACGTAAGGTCTGCCACTGTGACTGCCCACTAGATAAAGAGAGAGAAAAAAAAAAAAAAGAATGATTAACGATACAACCACCATTAGTTTTTGGTGGTAACTTTCCGGGTTCACATGTAAACACTTACTTCTGTTTCTGTGTACTTCTGGCTTGTGTGGAGATAATCTAGTTCCAATTTTTTGAGTCGCTTCTCAGCTTCCAAGGAATGTTTCTTCACTTTGTTGTCATTGTCAATAACAACACAAGTGGAGACTTTGTCGATGCCTTGTGGAGGATAAGCCATAGCCTCTTGTGTTTGTCGTTTAAGGATTCTCACCAACACGCTGTTTGTTATCTTCTACCTCGCAAGTACTGTGTTCTTATATAAGTCTTATAAAAGTTCAGAATCCGAGGAGATAAATGAAGTTTTTAATTGATTAACCACGATCTTGCTCCCCACGCCACGGAAATTCCTAACTAGTATTTCGTCAACGACGATGATCTAAATTATAGTACATCTTTTATATTCTAGTAAAGCAAATCCAGATCATTTGCTCCTCCAATAATACAACTAAAAAAGGCATATAATATAGTAATTAAAATACTATGAAGTCTCACAAAACAGAGTTTAACGGATCAAACTAAGTTTCAATACTTTAATTTAGTGGTAAAAGGCTTTTGACGTGGATCTGCTGTTCATTTGAGGGAGTTTGCATGTGGAGGAATCAAAATTCTGCAATATTTGTTCTTATGAAACCTCTGCTTAGTATAATCACTTGATGACCAAATTGCTGAAGATAATTTCAGTATATAGACCATATATGCATTGATAAATGATTCTGTCTGTAGCCTAGTATGCTCCTCAGTCAATCCCCATCTTTTTGGAGTCTAGGAAAAATTTATAGTGACATGGTTAATAAGGTGGTCTGGAATTTGCTAACTCTGGCATTGTGCTTCAAAAACTTTTCGTTTTTCTGTATCAGCTTTGTGCCTTGCCATTAGACTTTAATCGCAGTCGCTTTGTATAATCTTATTACGGCATTTTCTTTGTATGTTTTATCAATCGTTTACCTCCTCTTTATTGTCTTAATCTCAAAGTAGAATCATCCAAGCTAAGGTACAAGCTGTGAAACATCTTTTCCTTATTTATCTCTGTTGAGACTTAAGAGAGTTCTTTTATGTGTACATGTTGCAGAGAAACTATGCAAGTGAATTTTTATGAATGCTTTAAGAGATAGTGAAACACTTAAATCCCCAAATTAATACATTACAACCCATCATGGTAATCTACCAATCTTCTAATTATGATATTTTCTTCGTCCCATTGTCTCGATATGTAATCCTTTTGCTTCTCTAGATGCTTCACCTTTTGTTTTAAATCTTTATATATGTTCTTTTTACATTGCAGCATATGCATTCTTTCTTCCCTGTCGTTTTGAAGCTCTCTGGTCAGATTCTTTAGAACCTAGTTCATTTGCAAACATCATCCCGTAGGTTAGTCTACATGCTTAAAGTAAGATAGACTTGTGCTCTTATGGTACAAGGGATCTTACTTTAATCTCGAGCTCCACAGATTTTCTCACTCTGTCAATCTCATGATTTGTGGGATTACAAGCGCCTTTATAGTTTGAAAGAGCTTTATCTCTACACTTATTCTTCTCTGTTACCTCTTTCGGTAAATCCTCTTTCAGTAGATCATGTGCTACTTTTCTGCTCACACCTGGCAATTTTCTTCGAAGGTCGTACAGCTAATCCATATGGTAAGACAAAAAGTTCAGTGTGGTACTAGTAAGTAAGCTTTGAATCTTGGGGGTCTAAGGTTAACAATAGTAATACTACATTTCTGCTAATTCCGTTGAAATTTTGTATTGCTCCCCTGTCCAGCTTCTGGAATTGTGCTTTTTGCTGAGATACCATTATATTTTCTTGTGCAATGCGTTCACCACTGTTGAACATCGAGAATTGCAGGCTCTAAAATGTAGAGAGGAGAATTTAAGGGTTTGTTAAATGTGACAGATTAGCGTTTTCTATAAGATCATGATGATATTGAACATTACTCGGTCAATGGTTTCTTCTGTCGTTTCTCCTTTAGGTAGCTCGGCAAGAGCCTCCTGCAATCGCTCAACCAGACTTTTGCACCAACCAATGAATTTTGCAAGCGACTTAGCCCTACTGAGAGCTTTCCTTCTCTCCACACGTAAGTCCTGCCACTGTGACTGCTCAAAGGAGAAAGAGATGAAAGAAAGATATAACCTCCATAATGGGTTTTGGCTGGTAATTTGCATATTGTAAACACTTACTCTTGTTTCTGTGTACTTTTGGTTTGTGTGGAGATAATCTCGTTCCATCTTTTTGAGACGCTTCTCAGCTTCTAAGTAGTGTTTCTTCGAATTGTTGTCATCATCAATAACACAAGTGAAGACCTCGTTAATGCCTTGTGGGGGATATGTCATAATCACCATTTCCTCTTCCTCTTTTGTGTTTGTCGTTTAAGAATTGTCACCTAAACGATGTTTATTATCTTTCTACCTCTCAAGTACTATGTTCTTTATATAAACCATATAAAATTCAGAATCCGAGCATAAAGAATAATCAAGCTTTAAAAAATTAAGATCTTGCTCTCCACGCCAACCAAACCCCTAACTTGGTCAACGACAATGATCTAAGTTAATAAACTCCTTTGCTCGCCCAATAATACAATAAAAATCTGGAGAACATACAATAGTAGTTAAAATACTCTAATAATTATCACAAAGCAAACAGAGTTTAACGGATCATAGTCTCCTTTATACCCAAAAAAAAAGGACAAAGGGGAGAGAGACACTTATAAGTGTGCATGGATCCTCTGTAACATACCCTTAGCATCAAAAACTATTTAAGGGATTCGAATACACTACTATATCTCACACACCTCTTGAGAAGGTTACGTTTTATATACATAAACCTTCAGATACCGAAGAGTATGGAACGGCCCGATTCAGTGATCACAGCTACTGTTTTCTGCTTGTCTTGTTCTTCATCTGAGTTTTGTCCTGCACGAACATGAGGAGACAGCCACTTGGATTTCACATACTCAGCTCTTCTCCATGGCGGCACAATAAGTCCTTTCTTCTTCAAGCTCTGCTTTGCGGCTTTACACATGAGGATGATGATCTTCTGCAGCCGATTCGCTTTGCCAACAAATATGCAAGGCAGGGTTTGTAGCATCGACTTGTACGTCTTTGTTGCACGAGCAATCTCGAATTTCGATTTGAAATCAATGTCAATCAACAGTCTTTCACCTTTGATGATCACATCCACATACTCATATTCCCCTGTTTCATTTTCATAAAACAACCAAATCTTTTGTCAAGCTTCATACCAATCTGTTAGAAGATAATCTAGAAGCTCTCCAATAAATCGAGCTTTTGACAAAAGAGTGAGAGCTATGGATTATACCAGCAGGACACGAAGGGGATTGCTCCCAGCGAGATTTGCATACAGCTGCATCATAACCTAAGCTCACTAACCCATCGGCAACAGTTTTCAAGCATGATTCGTCTTTACGTTTGCAATTCTTACTTGTTTCCATAATCTTGGTTGCATCAGCCATTATAGTCCTCTCAAAAACGCTAGTACAGAGAACCAAACTCTACAAAATGAATCTCTATATATCAGGTTTCTACTTATAAGCAAACCTACACTCTACAGTCCACAGTCCATAGAAATAGATGGGTCATACCTTCAGAGTTTCAGAAGCTTCCACGGGGGTACATTTCATAACATCGGACCATCCAGATTCATCGTCTGAGCTCTCTGTACCACTCCCGCTAAAGCAGTTGCAGCGGCTACGGCCACACCGCTGTTTATCTCCGCCATTGTTATCCTCCAGAAAATTACGAACCATCTTCGCCAAACAGACCGAGCTAGGTTCGAAATCTCCAGAATTGCCTCTCGAAAGCGGTGCCTTCGGTGGCTCAACGTCGGAGACAAGAAATTTCTCTGATGCGTTCTTCATAGTGAACTGACGCTCGAAGAGACGCTTCAGTCGCGATTTTGGCACTTGTCTCATCGGCTCCGGGAACGTTGTCTCTTCCGATACATCGGAGTCGATCGGTTGGACTTTCAAATGATATGGCATTGTGATTACTCAAAATTCAAAATCACAAATTACAGAGAAATTTTCAGATAAAAAAAACTTGATATTTGTCGAAGATCTAATAAATAAAAAAAACTTAACCTAACTCCAATATTTGTCAAAAACTATGATCTAAAATTCAAGATAAAGTATGGAATAACTTCCAAAATGAGCAAACTTTAGGAAAAATATACTAAAAGCAAAAGAGAAACATCGCTTTAAATTTAGCTCTTTAGATACGAATTAAAGTTTCCGAGATACGCGACGAAGCGAAAACGTCAAGCTTTATGCTTTTGTGATCATAACAACGAAAACTCGACGCAAATCTCTCCGTCGATGTCATTATTTTATCTTCCGAAGATCAGGTTTAGATTTCTCCGATCAAAATACCACCGGCGATTTCAAAGTAGATCGAATCAAAAAACAAAAATTCAAAGAAGAAACTGAAATTCAAAAAAACGGCAAAAGCAAAATCTTCTGATCTGAAATGACGAAAGAGTGCAGAGGATAAGCTTTGGTTAGGGGATTTTATACAAAGGAAAGGATATGGTGTACACGTGTCTGTCCTACGTGTCAAAATAGCTAAATCTGTCAAATGTTAAAGGCCACGTGTCACAATATCAACGGTGCATGTTGTCAACAAATGGCTAAGATCAGATACTCTTTGTTTGGCAAAAGTCGAAAGTACCCTCGGAGCCTCTTTACTAGAGGACGTGTATGCGACTCCACTTAAGCCGGTGTTTGTTAACATATCGCTCGGAATAAGTTGAGAAACAGTATGTAAGATGACGAAAGCACCCCTCCGTATATTACGTACGTAGTACGTACTTTTGCTTCTTTTTTTGAACGTATTTTGGCATATTCTTTTGGTATCTAACTTCGATCCATCTCCGTACACCGTAGAAAAAATTGTTAATCCTTAATATGAATCTATGTTTTTTTTTTCTTTTTTTCTTTTTCATATTTCTAGGGGAGAAATGATTAAAATCAATTAATTGAATATGAATAAAAAAGTTGACGGCAAAAAAAGAGTTAATAAAGCTTATAGATTTATATTCAAGATAATGTTTTATCGTATAACAATTATGAAACTCTTGACAAATTTTAACATAAGTTCCTTAAAACATTTAATTAACTTTACTCAAGTTCCGTGTTTCAGATATCTAAAATAATATCTTGAAACTAATATTTCAAAATATCAATACGAGTCTAACAATCTAAATTTTGACATTAACTTTACTTAATTAATTACTAGGATTATACCCACATTATAACACATGATTATATTGTATTGATTTTTTGAAAAATTCATTTAGGTTATAAAACTCATACTGATATTTTGGAATATTATTTTTGAGATATTGTTTTAGATACCTGAAACATGAACCAAATTTGATCTTAATTAGAGGGATCGAACCTAGAAAAGTACTCAAATAGTCTTAAATATATGTATTTAAAAAACTGAACTCAAACTTGAATCTGAACTATTTTTTTTTGATATTTTCTGTTAAATCTTTTTTAATTTTGAAATTATATATATAAATAACTCAATTCCGAACTCGATCTATACCGAAGCAAACTCTATGTGAAAAAAAATATATTTGAATAAGTCTTAAACTAAAATAACTAAAATATTGAATAAGATAAACTCGAACACGCCAAAATACGAGAATGTATCACAAATCTATGTATCTCGAAAAATCGAATTCAAATCCATAACGGAACTGAATCAATAACCGATTTATTTTTATTACGTTTTAGTATTTTCAGAGTTTTTCCATTAAATTTTTATTAATATTTTTTTTTTGTATAAAAATTTGTAACAAAACCTACATTAAGCCTATTTTTAAGGGTTGTTATGAACCTTAGATTAATTTTATCCTATAGTTTATAACACAGTCAAAATGAAAGTGTCTCGCACTTTAATATATAAGACTAGGATTATACCCGCGTTACAATGCGGGATTTGATATTTTCTAATTTTTATTCATTTAGGTTGTTAGACATGTGCTGATATTTTGGGGTATTGTTTTTGAAATGTTGATTTATTGACTGTAATGAACCAAAAATAATCTGTATTAGAGAAACCATCCGACAAAATACTCACATAAGTCTTAAATCTATATATCCAAAAACCTAAGCATGAACTCGTACCAAAACCAAATCAAGAACCAAATTTTAGCTTTCTAAAGTTTATTATTATTATTATTGTTTTTAATTTTAAAATTTTATGTAAAAATACCTCTAAACCCGAACTCGAACTATACCAAATCAAACCATATCCAAAAAATAAAAATATCTGAGTAAGTATTAAATCAAAAGAAACAAAATACCAAATTAGAGGAACTAAACCCAAAAAAATACCATAAATAGATTTTAAATTTATGTATCCGAAAAACTGAGTCTAAACTCGAACCTGAACCAAATCAAGAACCAAAATTGTAACTGATATATTTATATTTATTTTATTTTTTTGTTTTTTATAAGATCTTTATTAGTTTTAAAATTTATATATATAAATATGTATATAGTTTAGTCCTATTTTTTAAGGGTTGTTACAAATCATATGTTACTTTTATCCTAAACTTTATAACATGGTCAAAATGAAAGTGTCTTCCGCTTTAATATATAAGATTCAACCCACAATATAGCATGGGATTTGATTATTTTTTTCAACCCGTTTTCATTTAATTCTTAGATACATGTTGATATTTTGAATATTATTTTTAGAATGATTATCTAGTGACCCAAAACTCGAAACAAAATCAACCTAAACTAAAAGAATCTAATATGAACCAAACCCGGTAAAACATTTCATAAGTCTTAAGCCTATATAGTTTTTTTAAAAATGAACCCAAACCCGATATGGAACCAACCAAGAACCAAATTTTGGAGTTTTTTTAATTAAATCTTTTACAATTTTGAATTTTTATATAAGAACATCCGGATCCGAATTCGATCTATATCGTACCAAACTATATTCGAGAAATAAAATATCTGAATATGTTTTGAACCAAAATACGCAATTAGATGAACCAAATCTGACAAAATACCAAGATCCAATCCAAACCCGAACATGAATCAAATCTGTAAACGAATTTGTAACTAAAACATTTTTTATTAAATTTTAGTTTTTGAAAAAGTTTCTGTTAAATTATACTTTTCATATAAAAATCTCTAACGAAACCACCTTATCATATTTTTAAGGGGTTGTTATATACCTTAGGTTAATTTTATCTTATAGTTTTTAACACGATCAAAATGAAAGTGTCTCCCGCTTTAATATATAAGATATATATTGTTTAGACAAATATATGTTATTTGGTACATCAAATCTATTTTACATATTTAGTTGTTAAATTTTGTTTATGAAGATAATTTTAGTGTATTGAGCTAAATTGTTGATGTTGGAGCATTGGATAATATGAAAGCAAATGAGATTTTTTTTTCAATATTATAATTATTAAATTGATAAAATTCAATTCATAACTTCAACTTGAGTAGATAAAATTCAAACTTATATTATATAGTGTTTAGCTAAATCAGAAATAAACCGATTAGCAGGACCACTTGCATCTTGACATGAGAAAAATCTTTAAAACAATTATTTTTTATTCCAAAAATTGTACTAAGTTCTTGTGGTTTTAATACTTTCATTGATTAACGGTCATCGTTAATGTGATTATAAATATACTATTAACTACATATTTAATCATTCTTTATTTAAATTTAAATTTTTGGTTGAAGATATTTAAATTTTGTTTTTGTTTTTCATTTAACATTTTTTTGTCAATATTAGATATGGTTAACCTATTAGCCAAATTTCCACACAATGAAGATGATATAACTCGATTTCTGGATATATAAGCATACCATTTGTTATTAGGCTAAATACCATTTATGCCTTTTTTATTCTTTTGATGTTCCTTATAACGATATTCTATCACTTGTGATAGATAATATTAATGGGATTGCTTCTTTAAGACTTACTGTTTGTTTTTTTTCTCACTTTAGCCTAGTGGTTATTTTCCCACACAAGGGGATTCATCTCATAGAGGGAGAGAGGATCGAACCTCTACTGATGCCAGAGACTCCAAAACCTTTTACCACTGGTCCACTATATCTCAGCAGACTTACTGTGTGTTAATTCTAGTATTTGAATAAAGTTTTGGGACGAATTTCTTCTCCTTTTATGAAAAATATCTTATTATATAAAGAAAGATTTTTCAAAATTAACTAATTCTACCATGTGTCCAATCCAATAATCTGTAATTCTCTTGAATTTTTTTTAACTAGATAAAAAATATTTAAATAGTTTTTTCAATATTTAGCTTATCCAAAACTAAAAAAAATTCCTAACCTAAAAAGAAATCTTAATCTAAAAGAAAATCAGAAATATTAATTATTAAAAAATTAGTTTTAACAAAAAATTATTCTTATTACTAATCATATTATATAAAAAAAAATTTTAAATTAAACTTATTTATAAAAAACGAAATATATATACATATATATATATATATATATATTTGAATATATATATATACATATATTTGAATATATATATATATACATATATTTTAAATCATATTTATCTAT
>OVBA01005278.1:0-20418 GCA_900406435.1 Lepidium aucheri
AACTATTTGGTCTATCCGTAGCCAAAAAACCCAGAACCGAAACTGATCTGAAATAATAGGTATTGGATAGTACCGAGATCCAAGGAAAATAGTAGATGGGTCCTCTTTGTTTATACTCATGGGTATCGGGTAATACTCGGTACCGAACCAATACCAAAATATGTACCCAATTGACCCGAATATATGTAAACATATATATGATTTTAGGATAGCTTTTCAAAAATATTTAGGAGATTTAGGTATTTTTAGCGTACTCGGGTATTTTTTGGGTAAATACTTATATTTGGGAGTGAAATATTTGAATATATAGTAGAACTATAAAAATTTGTCTAATATCCGACACATACAAGAACCAGTACAAAAACCGATGTGTATTCTATTTGGATCCGAACAGACCCGGAACTGAACTGAACCCGTACTAAAATATATCCGGTTTTAAATCGGTATAAAAGTTGTATACCTGAAAGATCTGGACCCGAATGAATATTACCCGAAACCGACCCGAATACCCTAAAACCAAGGCCTAACTTGTTCACAATTATTTAATCAATAATAAAGGGATTATTATGTAATAAATGTATTATTTCATGTATAATATTATATATATTTAAAATTGCATCGCTTATATATTTTCACCAATTATATATTTTTTATTGCTTTTTAAATTAACACCACACTTGTTTAATGAATGTGCAGACAATTCACAAATCAACAAACTGAAATTACTTTGAAATACGATTTTTTAAGCAAATAATATTTTCTTACAAAAGATATATTCCTTGTTTGAAATTACTGTATTCGAGAAGCCAATCTAAATTTATTTCAAACCTAACTGATAACCTAAAGCTCAAATCTGTCTAAAACTTACGGCCTAAGTTCTTAGAAAACTAGGTTTTTCAATTGTCTTTTAGGCAGAAGAGATGAACCTCCCTTGCCCTAAAACCTCTCTCACAATTTCTCCTTATCAAAAAGAATATTTTCCGTTTTTCCCTCTTGATAAGATCTTCCAAATATTCTCCTTATAGCTAATTTGAATTTCTAACAAATCTCTAAATACTCTTCAAGTCTTCCTCTCCAAGCTTCAAGACTTGATCACGAGGCATCATTAATCACTCATGTGGCATGACCGCAATGTCCAAAACTAATGCATCTTCCATCTTCCCTTTTTTGGTTTGATGTGCATCTTGAGCTAACACAAACACGTTCATGTTCTCCATCTTTAACAATCAGATTCATGTTATGCATCTTGAGCAATCACATTCTTGTTCTGAGTTATGTTCCTGATCCGCACGATCTTCTTGCTATCATGCTCCCCGTTTAACGTTTCTCCCCCCATAATCAGACATTTAAATCCATCTAGAATCATCCTCTCATCTCTCCCTGCTTGAGTGCACATCAAGACAAAAACAAACAAGTTTCTGTCTAATCGCTAGGATTGACCAATTTGTGTACCAAGACACATAAGCACTATCAAGAATCATACCAATCAAAGGTCAACTTTATCATAGATGAGATTAAACATGATGTACTTTTCAAATAGACGTCTGTTTATCAAACAAACTAGTGAGTGGCCCAGAATTATAACCAGCCATGTGAACAACACCATTTTTTCTTTACACAAAACAGTTTGATACACGAAAATACCTTGCATTAAGTCTGCTTATCCACAGAGAACCCATATTCCTTGAAGCACAACACACACTCTACTCTTTGAGACATACGATAAGAATCAAAATTTTTGTGGCTAGACTTTCACACTGTCATGCCTTCATCACAAGTATTTTTTCAAGGTATTGAGAATATCAAACGGATCAGGCAGCTAGAATTTCCTTTGGAGAGTCATACACAGTAAAAAATGCATACTTAGATGATGTAGGTACCTTTCTCGATCATATCGGTTGCAACATCACAAGTACAATATAATCACTTTGTTGTAAGTAGATATACCCATCTTGATCATGTGTTTTGGCAGATCATCACAAGTACGATACTTCCATGATCTACATAAAACTAAATCAAAGATATCACTTGACTTCTCAACCTAGTGATTCAGATATTCCACATACAAGTGAAATTTGTGTAACGAGAATCACTTGACTTCTCAACTCGTATACATTTCCTCTCCCCAGCTGTTTGACCTCTTTCTCCTAACATTTAATATTTCAGTTCAGAGATCAGCTTGCGATGGCATGATAAGCAGCTATTTTCCACTTGTTTGATCAAAATTAATATATGTCGGTCTTTTTCAAGTATGTGCCAGCCTTTTCCAGAAACAAGCTCCTATCTCAAATCACCTCAACAAAACCTCAAAACATCGTCTAATACTCAAAAATTCCAACTGCAGTTCTCAATTTCACAAAATGATTAAAAGATAGAGGTTTTGTAAACAAATCAGCCAGATGATATTTAGTGTTCAAATGATCAATTATAACCAGTTTCTCCTCAAAAAGTTTACGAATAAAGTGATGTCGAGTGTCAATATTCTTAGTTCGAGAATGTAGCACAAGATTCTTAGCAATGCTAATGGCACTTTGATTATCACAATAAACAAGCAAGGTTTCAGGAACTGTACCATAATCAGCAAACATCTGTCTTATCCACATAAGTTGAGTGTAGCAGCTTCCTAGTGCAACGTATTCTACTTCTATTGTTGACAAGGAAACATAGTTCTGTTTTTTGCTGAACTAGGCTATCAGATTGTTTCCTATAAAGAAACATCCTCCACTTGTATTTTCCAATCATCAACACTTTTTGTCCAATCTGTATTGAAGTACCCTGTCAAGCTTGTGGTGGTATACTTTGTGTAGAAAATACCAAGGTGCTGAGTTCCGCCCACATATTTCAAAATACGTTTAGCTGTTGTGAGGTGACTTTCCTTAGGATCAGCCTGAAATCTTGAACATAATCCTAGTGAGAAATAGAGATCTGGACGACTCGCTGTTAAGTACAGTAATCCCCCGATCAAGTTTTTGTAGGCTGTAGCATCCATAGATTTCTTGATTCATCTTTTGAGACCTTTTCATTTAACCCCATAAGTGTCTTTGTTGCCTTGAATTTCTCTATTCCAAACTTCTGAATCAGATTCTTGGCATATGTGCTTTGATTCACAAAGCACCTGTCAGTCATCTATTTTACTTGAAATCCCAAGAAGTAATTAAGTTCACCATTCATACTCATCTGAAATTCTTGAGTTATGAATTCAACAAACTTATCAACCATCGTCTGATTGGTAGATCCAAACACTAGGTCATAAACATAGACTTGTACCACTATGAATCTTTCAGCATTGTTTAGAGTGAACAATGTCTTGTCCACATTTCTATGTGTATACCCATGCTCAATCAGAATCATGGCTAACCGATATACCGCACCCTTGGTGCCTGTTTGAGTCCATACATCGCCTTATTGAGTTTGGAAACATGATCCAGATACTTTGGATCTTCGAACACTTTGGGTTGTTCAACATAGACTTCTTCCTCAAGAAATCCATTTAGAAAAGCACTCTTGACATCCATTTGATACAGCTTGAAAACCATCTTGCATGCCATTCCAAACAGAAACATGATAGACTCCAAACAAGCAACTAGTGCAAACGTTTCCTCAAAGTCAACACCTTCAACCTGTGAAAATCCTTGAGCTACTAGTCAAAACTTGTTCCTAACAATGTTTCCATCTTTGTCAATTTTGTTCTTGAATATGCATTTTGTGCTAACAACATTGACATCTTCAGGCCGACAAACAAAAACCCACACATTTAACCATGCAAAATTTGACAGCTCCTCCTGCATAGATGCAATCCAAAATTCATCTAGTATAGCTTCCTTGTATGTCTTTGGTTCGATTTTAGACACAAAACAAGCATTCTCAATCGATTCAACAGTTTCTTGCTTATGTGCCATATAAGCCATGAATGCTGCCCAGCAAGCTGTTTGAAATCAATCTTCTTCCCTCGAGCAATTCTTCCCCTCTGAATCTCTCCTATAACATCTTTAGAGGAGTGATTCTGATGTACTTGAGGAGGAACATCAACCTGTTTTGAAAAACAAATTTCTGAACTAGACTCTACAGACTATTGAGGCTCATCATTTTCATCATGTTGCTGAAGTGTCAGCCGAAATGTGGAAGTATCATCAAAGACCACATTCAATATCTCTTGAATTGTTAGAGTACGTCGATTGTATACTCTATAAGCAGAACATGTACTTGAGTATCTAAGGAACATGCCTTCATCACTCCGATAATCAAACTTCCCAAGATGATCCTTATCATTCAGAATGTAGCAAACGCATCCAAACACGTGAAAGTAATGTACAGTCGGAGTTTTACCCTTTCACAACTCATAAGACGCCTTTGTAGTTCTTTTTCGCATGTATACATGATTGATGATGTAGCGTGCAGTGTTAACAATCTCTGCTCAGAAGTGTTTGGGTGCATTATTTCCATGCAACATTACTCTTGCCATTTCCTACAGTGTTCTGTTCTTGCACTCAACAATACCATTCTGTTGTGGTGTTCGTGGCGCTAAAAAGTGATGATTAATACCTTGTTCTGAACAAAAAATTTTGAATAGATCATTCTCAAACTCACCACCATGGTCACTCTGAATGAACTTGATACCTTGGCATTCATTTTTAAGCTGAAGTGCAAAAATTTTAAGGCTATCAAAAGAATCACTTTCTCACGAAGAAAACGCATCTATGTGTATCTTGCTAAAATCATCAACCAAAACAAGAATGTACTTTTTCCCAGCAATGCTATCTACTTAAATAGGACCCATCAGATCCATATGAACAATTTCCAATAGACTCTTAGTCCTAATATCCGGAACAGATTTGTGTTGAGTCTTGACGTGTTTTCCAATGCTACAAGGACCACATACAAACTGCTGATATTTTTCAAGTTTTCGCAACCCTCTGATGATCTATTTGTTAGATAACTTTGCCATAGTTAGAAAGTTCATATATCCAAGATGTTGATGCCAAATCGGAGTTTCACTTTCTGCTTTAGCAACCATGAATTGTGAATCAGGAACCCACATGTAGCAATCATTTCCTGTATGAACTCCCTCTAAGTGAACAGTGTCTTTCTCATCAACAGCTCGACATTTAGTTCTTGTAGAAGTATCATCCAATCCTGTGTCACACAACTGGCTGATGCTAATCAAATTTGGTTTCAGACCATCAAAAAGAAAAGATTACTTAGCTTAGGCTCTGTTGAACTGCCTATAGTCCATTTACCACATATTTTCCTTTAGCACCATCACCAAATGCACTTTTCCAGCAGTGACTACCTCAAGCTCTTGTAGAGAAGCTTGATCTCCTGTCATAGGTCTTGAGCATCCACTATTAAAGTATCACTTGCTCATTGAATTACCATGATTACCTTTCTTTGTTGTGAATGCTACTCTGCAACAAATCCATTTTCTTAACACAACTATGATTTTTGTTTTTACTGTTGAAGGTAAACTTTTGTTGCCTTCAAATTTTCAGAACTCTAGACTGAAGCTTGTAGCATTGATATCTCATATGTCTTTTCTTTCCACAATACCAACACTCAACTTGATGACCCCAATTCGATTCATAGTATTGAGTCTTCTCAGTCTTCACCCCTAGACCAGCTCGATGTCATTGATGTTGATATTGTTTTTCTCCTTTTTGCTACAAAGGTTTGAGTTGATTTACACTTTCCGATGTACATGTAGCTTGCACAAACTTCATCTCTGTGTATTCATATCCTTTATAACCCAAACCATAACTTGCATTCTCTGTCATTCTAACAGTCAACATATAGTCTAAATCTATTGTTCCTTTGGATAGTATCTTGATCTGCTTCATCTGCTTAAACAGTATGCTTTCTAGGTTAGCATTCTTAACTTTGACGTCCCTCAGTTCATTCTCAGCTTGTTGCAGCTTATCTACAGTGACCTATTTTTCTGCCATCAGATGTTTGTTTTCATCTCGAGTTTTAACCAAAGACATCACCAATATGCCCATCTGATCTTCTGGAGTCATATCAAGTTCATCATCAGATTCTGAATTGTCTGCATTAGCGCCTTGGTGTTCAGCAAGAATCTGATTCTCATCAGCCTTCTGACCTTTAGGGATAAGGTTGGCGTTTTCTACTTCTTCCTCATTGTCATCCATTTCCACAATGCCAAAATGAGCTACAAAGTGGTTCTGAATGTTATCATCCTCATCATTGTCGGTGTCAGTATCACTCAGAGTTATGATTGCTAATTTTTCACTCAATTTGGACACACATTCTTTCTTGGTATGTCCATATCCTTTACATTCATAGCATTGTATACTCATCTTCCTCTTAGCTCATGGAAATTCAGATTTAAAGTGTCTGTAACCTTGACATTTAAGACATTGTTTGACTGCTTTATAGTTGTCTCTATCAGCTATTGGTTTTGTAGACACCTCATATTCCTTCCTTTGTCCTCTTTCTACTTTCTGAAGGAATTTTTTCACAATTAACCCCACTTGCTCTTCCAGATTTTCAACTGACTCCTTTTTATGAGTTGTATTTTAAGATATAAGTGCAACACTCTTACCTTTGGATGTCCTTTCATTCAGAGTGATCTAAAGCTCATAAGCTTGCATCATACCAATAACCTGATTATATCTCATTGTGTCAGTCCTGAGACACCTCGAGAGCTGATCTATGACCATGAAACTCCTTTTTGTGAGTTGGAAGACATCTTAAATTTTTTTTGACCAATTTCTTTTCCTTATATGTTTTCCAAGATCAATGCTTTGTGTGCTAGAGCTGATAGCGTACTGCTGAATTCTTCAACCTTCTCATCTTCACCCATCGTCAGATTCTAGAATCGTGAGGCCAATATGTCAATCCGAGTCCTTTTCACACTGCTGGTATCCTTAAAGCCTAGTTCAAGAATATCCCATGCCTCTTTTGCACTCTTACAATCTTGTACTCTTTTGAACTGATTGTTGTGAAGTGAGTTGAAGATTGCTGATAGTGTTTTTGAATTCCATTTAGCACCTGATTTTTCTTTAGCAGTCCACTGTTTCCTCGGTTTTGGAACAAGCGCACAGCTTGCATCTTTTACAACCAGATGTTCCCAACCTTCTTCAACCATAAGTCATGCATCAGAATTACTTCCCTGAATAAGGTGAGGCATCTGGACTTTCCAATGTTCATAGTTGTCAGGATCTAAGTTTTGTGTTTTTGCAACGACTACCAATTGTTGCTGTGAATTATCCATCTCGTCCTCATGATCTAACACCTACAAAAAATAACAAACGTATGCGATGAACCACTCTGATACCAATTTAAAGTGCAGACAATTCACAAATCAACAAAGTAAAATCACTTTGAAATACGATTTATTAAGCAAATAATCTTTTCTTACAAAATATCTATTAATTGTTGGAAATTACTATACTCGAGAAACCAACCTAAATCTATTTCAAACCTATCAGATAGCCTAAAGCTCAAGCCTTATTCACTAATCTCTCTAAAACTTACTACCTAAGTTCTTAGAAAATAAAGTTTACAACTGTCCTTATCTTTTATAGGCACAAGAGACCGGCCCCCTTGCCTAAAACCTCTCTCACGATTCTCCTTAACGAAAAGAATATTTTCTTTTTTCCCTCTTGATAAGATCTTCCAAATATTCTCCTTATCTCTAATTTGAATATCTAACAAATCTCTAACAACTCTTCAAGTCTTCCTTTCCAAGCTTCAAGACTTGATCACGTGGCATTATTAATCACTCATGTGACATGACCATGACGTCCAAAACTAATGCATCTTC
Source organism: Lepidium aucheri (assembly GCA_900406435.1). Lineage (NCBI taxonomy): Eukaryota > Viridiplantae > Streptophyta > Magnoliopsida > Brassicales > Brassicaceae > Lepidium > Lepidium aucheri. Next base: position 7,781 of record OVBA01005278.1, read on the forward strand.
AGAACATGTTGATGTTCCTCCTCAAGTACATCGGAATCACTCCTCTAAAGATGTTATAGGAGAGATTTAGGGGGGGGAAATTACTCGAGGGAAACAGATTGATTTCAAACAGCTTGCTGGAAATACATCATTCATGGTTTTTATGGCACATAAGCAAGAAGTTGCTGAATCGATTTAGTAAAGCTTCCTTGTATGTCTTGTATAACCAAAAATGCGGTCACCAATCGGACCATTTGCCTTAAGACATACATATATGCTGATCCAAGTTCTAGAAATATAATTATAACCCATATTTTGAATATCGCTAGGCACTAGTCGGTCGGTGAGGTAGGGCATAGTGCCTAATCTATTAATCAGAGTAATCAGAGATTATACTAAGATTAATCATGGATTATTTTTTGAATATTTATATGAATTTAATGTTAGTTATTAGATATATACTGCATATCGTAACAAATGACGAAGAAGTTGTTGTGGGATAATGATAAATTCTTATGTTTACAAGCCCAATTCACTAGTTCGAGCCTCAGCGAGCATGCGGCGAACATCTCTTTAATTCATCACTTTTCTTCTAGATTTCGTAAGATTTATGCTTAAAAATTGTAAATTTGATGAAATTATTCAATTTCAATCTCGAAAATAGCTAAAATGTGAGTTTTTTTAAAATAACTATTTTTTAGCGATTACCATAAAATCACGGCGGTTCCCCACCGCTTAGGCAGCCACCATGGCGGCGTTTTCGAACACAGACTATAACTATACAACAATTCCTCTACACGCACTTCTCTTTTATTTTTAGTGTTTTTTTAAAAAATTGAGTAACAATTTCTTCTTCTTTGTTTGTCAAATAGTTGTTTATTAGTGTCTATTTACTACGAGGTATTGTTTCAGCTATATATGTTTATATATAGTTCCGGCTGTGTAACTATTTAAAAGTGCCGAGTTAGGTAGCTATATAAACCTCAACCTTTTTCTTTCACTACTATATTGCAAGATCTATTAGTTGAATAACCATATGATGATGATGATGCTGGTGTTAATAAGAAAGATGTAACGTCCCGGCAGTCATTCTTAGTAAGTCCTATGTCCTTCTCCAACCCATATATCCACCTTTTACCCAAAGATACACTACGTCTGGGAGGCTACAAAGACTTGGTTACATACCCTATAAGTCATTATATGACTTTTTTAGGTGTTTTGTCTTTCACTTTCAGAAATGTCATCTGTCTTGAAATTGCTTTAGCTTACTCCACACTTAAAGATGTTTGACTGAAAAGATAAATACACTATAATAACATAGGTGGCCAAATTAACTCTTTTATATCTCGATATACACCACCATATTTCATGAAACCGGAATGCTATAAAATCACATAGATACTTGATTTGCAAGCCACATAAACTAAACTCACTCTTTCACTCTTATGATCATACATATATCTTTGTTATTGTAAAATTTGGTGAAGTAATTGAAAAGTTTTGAAGCTTTTTATTCCTCAGATACAGAAGAACAAAATCTAGCATTTCTTCTGCTGCAAGAATAAACTCCGATAAGCAAAAGTTGAAAGAATGATTACAATAACGGTACTCAGACTTCAAAGTTGAGAGAATGGTCCATTCGTTAACATGAAAGCTCTCAATAACCGAGATTTGAGCCGGGTTTATGCGTTTACTTGAGTTAGTCCAAGGAGAAAACCAACAAACAGTAGTGAGGCTTTCTAATCTTCTATTGCACACAGGCGCTCTGCAACAAAAGACCAAGAAAAAATGAAGCTTTTTAATAGAGGAGCAACAGTAGCATTTTAAAAAAAGACTCTTGAATTAGATGTTTTGGGATTTGCTCAAACTCGGGTATATAAAAGGGAAGATTTCTTACTTAAGTATTCGTAAGTCAATATCATCGTGGTTCCCCAAGCCGACATGCTGAAGAATCTTGGGCCCAAACCCCTATAAAATCCTTTCCACCCATCTTCTGCTAGCAGATCCTTTACCACCTTTTTTGCTGAAGGTCTATTTTCTTGATGTCCCATGACCTTCACAGAGATTTACAGTTCGATCAGTTTTATATCTATGTAACAATACCCCCAGTTCTCTAATTGAAAAAGTGAGAAATCAGATCCACTAGCTCTTGTATATTCATGAGAGTTCAAACAAATGAAAAAGGGAATCAAGTTTTGTCTTCTTATTATCATTATGAATGTGAATACATGTAATACCTGAAGTCGCGTTTTGATTGTGTCTAATGGTGTTGTGATTGAAGATGCTGTTGCACCGGCTATAATTCCTCCAATAGCCTGGACCAGAACAATTTTTGACTGACTAGGCGCAGCAGGCGCTGAGTCACCACCATAGCCTAAGAATCTGACCAACAGTACCAGATATTGGATCAGTGGAAAAAAAGCTTTCAGTCAGAGTTATTGCAATCAAAGTATAATATAAACTATCATCAGTTAATCACACCATTCATGTCTAACCTCCAGATAACACGCTGACTTGATCCATAGCTGGCCCACCAAGCAGCACTTGACGGAGAATAGGTCATAACAGACAAGCCAAAGCCTCTATATAAGCCCCTTACACCATATGACTTGATGATTTTTGTGGCAACATCAATACCACCAGTATATGTAGCATGTCCTGAATAGCCTTGAACCATCAACTTTTGGCTAACCTGCAGTAATACCAGAACTTAATTAACATTTACAGCATTTATCGCCAATTTTTATGAAGCGATTGTGGTGCAATGATACATACAACATCTATTGGAACAAAAACGGCCTGTGAGAAAAGGGATGCTGTCATGCCGGCAATTCCATTTGCAATGGCGGCTTGTGTAGGTTCACTTAACTCGAAAGGTGCAACCAGCTTAAAAGCAGAAATCTTTGTGGTCTCAAGAGCAGTTAGAAATATGATCCTTGCAGGTACTGCACCTGTAATGACAGTACCAAAACCTCGGTAGAGACCAGGAACACCATCATTATTTAGTATTCCTTTAATTACAGAGAAGGCACTTCTCTCAGCAATATCTCTAGAAGCAACTTGAAGCCTTGTTTTCACAACGGAAACAGGGTACAGAGCTACTGTAACACCAGTGAAGAGACCAGCTCCAACAACGTAAAACCTCCTTTTGTCAAGTCTGCAAGTAAATTAAGGAGAAGGAGCACAAATGAATAACGAACCCTTACGAATATATCCAGATCTTTCACCAAAACAAAGTTTATCATCAAAACTAGAGAATAAATCGGTGAAATGACAAACTCTTTCTAAACCAAATCAATTTTCTCTTGAGCCCTAAAAACAGATTCTTTCGGAAATTTTCAATTTCCGTCAGAAACGTGTGACGTCCAATGAAAAGCAGAAAAATTCACCGAAGAAATAATCACAGAATCACAAAAACTGGATCGAAACAATAAACAAATTCAGACTAACAACAACGCCACAGAGAATAAATCAAAGCAAGCAAAACAGGCAGATCAATAAATGAAAATCGAGGAAAAAGAAGAACGTACTTGTCCCAGTTAATCTCCGTCTGTCCAAAAGATGCGACACGAGAAGTCGGTGGCGTGTTCATGACTTCTCGAATGCTGCGAGACAGAGTTCGAGACGAAATCACCTAATTTGCCTACGATTCAGGAAGTCATCTGCATCGATTGAAAACCAGCTGACGAAGATGATGAAGGCGAAATGAAATTTCTAATAGCAGATTTCTTGGAGGCAAATTCAACAAACTCTGGGATTCGCCGGGAGAAGAAAAGTACTTTCACTTTCACACGCACAAGAGAATTTAGAAAACGCAGACGCGTTTTTAATCGAATTTTCGCGTTTCGAAAACCGGAATCGTAAAGCCAGATTCCCGATCAAATACTTTATAATCTTTCTTTTTTTCCGACAAATAAACTTAGAACAATCATTCATTACATGGTTAGAAACATTGGACAACTATAAAATACATGCCAAGGCGATACAAAATTTTGCAAAGTTCGTTTGAAAAGGAGATCAGCACAAGCATTGAACCGCCGGAGACAATGGTTAAATCCTATCATATCAAACATGGTTCGCCATTCTGTAATTATAGAAGTGAGGTGTTGTATCCTATGATTTGTTGCACGCCCAAGTACAGCCATCGTGAGGTTGTAATTGTCTCCTTTAAATGTAACCGATTTGAAAACCTGACGCCGATGTGGATTGTATAGCCCATAATAAAGCAGTTCTTTCTGCTTTCTAAACAGTGTAGCGACCTTGAAATGTACACATTCTACAAAATAACACGGTACCGAAATGATCATGGATTACCCATCCAAAACCCGAACTACTAGCAATATGATGAACAACATTATAGTTACACTTTACTATTCCTAGGGGAGGCGGCTCCCAATGAGTTTGCAAACTATTAGAACAAATAGGTGTGACAATATAAGCATGATGTTCCTCTCAGTCACACCATTCAGTAGCATTCCGTGATATGGCGCTCTCCAAATCAGTCAGAGAGATGTTTTTCGCGCGTATAGTATACTATTTTGTGATTTCCAAAGCATCTGTAATATCCAAAATGGTAAATTGCGATGATGGAGTGGGAGCAATCATTTGTCATATATATTAAATAAGCCCTGTTTTCGTCGCTAGACATTGACCTAGGTCACAAAGAATAGCTATAAGAATGCCTAGTGATCGGCCACGTTGACACATCATATGAGCATGTGAAGAAGGCATGATCTATAGTTTCAAATACCTCACAACATTGAAGACGACAAGCAATAGTACGAGTTTGAAGATTTTCAGTGACACCCAAAGCCCTAAATAACATCTGTAAGAAGAAGTGTTTTAGTTTCGCTGCAATATCAACACACCACAACTTACTTGCTAAGTCCAAATTTTGTGATAAAGGTACCTGATGATCTTGTTGTGAGTATAACGGTGCCACAACAACTCGGTAACCAGGATGAACTAAATAAACACCATTAGGTGTGTATGTCCAGACATATAAGTCTTGAACTTGTATCAAGGGAAGAAATACCTGATATATGGAAGCATGATCAGAGGGAACCACAAGCTGAGCGATTTTATTATCATCCCATTGCTTAGTTTGAGGTCAATTAAATAAGAGACTGATAGTCGTGAATTTAGCGAAAGTAAAAGCAAAGGGGGACGTGGTGGATATAATGACGACCAATTATCCACACCTAAAAACGTATATGTCCCGTCTCCAATACTAATATGTGTTTATTTTTTTAGCAACTTCATGCCATAATATAAAGATAAACAGCCATAAGATAACCTCGTACATCACGACGAGTGGAAGATAGTAGAATTAGGGAAGTATTTAGCTTTCAATACCCAAAAAAGAAGGTTGTCGGGACATTGGATAAGTTTCCTAACATGATTAGCGAGAAGCACCTGATTGAATTGATGAAGTTTATGAAAACCAATACCACCAGATCGTTTGGACTGACTCACTTTATTCCACGAAACCCACGATACCTTTCTTATGGCTATGTGTTGATCCCCACCAGAAATGAGATATTAGGTATTCAACAGTTCGACACAAGCTCACCGGAAGGCGGAAACATGTCATAGAATACACTGGCATCGTACAAGATACCGCTTTAATTAAATTCACCTTCCTATAGAGAAAAAAATCATGTTTGCCATCATTCCAACTTACTAGCAACATTCGTTTCTACAAACCAAAATATTTTCTTTTCATTTCGTCCAAATTATTCTGGTAGTCCAAGATATTTTTGTCCATCACCTACTTGGTGTATTCCTAAAACTTGCATAATGTGGTCCCGTGTGAAGGGGAAAACACGATAGTCAAAAGTAATAGACGATTTTTCGTAATTAATGACCTGATCCAAAGCATACTCATAAGCTGTGAAGATACGCTTGAGATTGTGAGCATTGTGAACATCTGCACGGAGGAAAAAGAGAGTGTCATCCACAAACAAAAAATATGATATCGTTGGACATCGAGCAAGTTGGATACCCCTAAGGTCACTATAATTCTATCATTGAGTTAGCATACTACTGAGCACATCAGAACAAAGGATAAAAAGGTGGGGAGGCAATGGATCTCTTTGTCTAAGGCCACGTTATATCTGAAAATATCCATACAAACTACCATTTACCAGAACCAAGAATGACACGCAGCGAACACATGCCATAATCCAATCACACCACTGGCAGCAGAACTCTTTTTCAAGAGATCACTTCCAAAAAATCTCTTTCTAGTCGGTCGTATGTTTTACTAACATCAATCTTAACTGCCATGAATGTCTTAGAAATTGTATTCTAGTGTCATAAGGAATGAAAACATTCATGAGCAATCATGGCACTATTCAATATATATCATGGAGGGATAAAAGCAGACTGACTCTGAGAGACTAGCAATGTTAAGAACAGTTGTAGCCGACTTACCAAATTTTTTGATATAACTTTGTAGACAACATTACATAGACTTATCCAATGAAAATCAACCATATTCTTTGGGATAGTAATCTTGGGGATGAGGCATATAGTAGTTCGGTTCCATTCTAGAGGCATTTGGCTAGTCCTAAAGAATTGTTGAACCTCAGCGACAATAGTGGCACAACTATCAGCCAATATTATTGGAAAAAGACGATTGTGTAACCATTCGGTCCAGGTGCACGATTTGCTCCAATACTAAAAACAGCCGCCCTTATTTTTTCTGGGGAAATAGGCTTAACTAATTTACATTCATCAACGACATGACGACGTGAGCCATATGGCATAGAACATCCTCATTAGAATCCCGGAACGTACTAGCAAAAAGCAAGTGAAAACAACAAATAGCTTCAAAATGAATACCTTGATTTCTGTAGACATGATGCCCATGCGTATCAAAGATTATAGTTAAGCGATTACGAGCCACTCGGTTGTTAGTTAAGGCATGGAAAAATCTTGTATTATGGTCACCAGCACTAAGCCATTGCACCCAACTTTTCTGATGCTAGTAAAACTCTTCATCGTTGTAGGCTTGGTGTAGCTGTTGATAAAGATCCGATATTACCATCAGCTTGGTTGAATGGTCCGCTTCGGCAATATCAATTCGATGTAATAGTAGACAATATTTCAATTCTAATTTTGAAAGTGTGGGGCGGAAGACATCATTCGATTTTTATTTCGAGGACCTATTTGACGAATCCATATTTTTTTTTCTACGCAAGCGGTCTTCGCATTTACGATCAACATCTTATGAAGTCCTTTTTGAGCGAATATTATTCTATGGAAAAATACAACATTTTTTAAAAGTTTTTGTTAATAATTTTCCGGCGATCCTAGGGTTGCGCATGTCAAGCCCTGGTAAGGTTCTTCGCTTTGCATCGAATTAAACCACATGCTCCACCGCTTGTGCGGGCCCCCGTCAATTCCTTTGAGTTTGTTCGCAACAGTGCCTCCAGTGCGATAATACACACTGAAAGTTCCCTAACCGTATAGAAAGTGGTAAGGAAGGCCCAACATGTGCACTACTTCATTCTTCTTTGATCATATCCAAGATTTTTGGAGCCTAACAAAAATGTTTGTCAAAAGCAAACATCTTGTGACCATAGTCTGATCCAGTAAATGGCAAATATTTACACTATGAGGTGGTATATAATTCACGTCATTCATCGTTACCAAACACTTTATCCAGCCAACATTGAACCGTATAACCACAACTACGCTAAAAGTCACTGTGTCAACTGCTCCCCCCCCCCAGATTTTTTATTATAAAAAAAATTATAGTTGCATGAATTAGTTAATAGCTAAAGCATATTATATTCTACTTTACTTCATCATTTTAGAGATGAAGATGAGTTTGGCGTTTGAACTACAAATAAGATTTTGTTTAGACAAAAAATTATTCGTTTTCACAGTAATTTTTAAAGGTTAAATAACTAACAGAGTAGTTCATAATAAAATGATAATAGACTATTTATGTAATCAAGAGCCAGCCCGACATTGTCGAGGGACCTACTCATAAATAAACTTTTTTTCTTCAATTTCAAGACTATATATGTAATCTAGGTACATGAAACGTTTAAGTTAAACAAAAATTTAAAAGAAAAAAAAACAAAAAGAAACAATCTCATATGTGGCATTTAGTCTAGTGGCAGATGGTAAGTCCATTAAAGACATACACACTTGCACATCCAGTGATCAAGTCACACTGCCTACAACCTACATTATGTAGACATTTGGCTAATAAGTCGACTAGTTATGGCCCAATATTGACAAAAACAAGAGAAACAATCTCAATTACGAATTAAACAGAACTCAACTTTGATTAAACTACTTTTGATTATTATGATGCTTTTTGTATTCTTGGTTGCTCTTTCTTAATAAGATATAAAAATTGAAGATTAAACAAGTAAAGAGACCTAAGTAAATTATTAATTCTGTTTGAAAAGAAAATGTTATGCAACGTGAGAATCACTTTAATCTTTTTCTTGAGAAAGTAACAACGTGAAGGTCTGATAACATGGGAGGGGAGATCTAATAATTTTTTGTGACCTAAAAGAATTATTAACCATAATATTGTTAGATCCTAAAATTTTTAGACCCTAATCTTTAACCTATACTCCTTCTGTTTTTTATAGTTGATGTTTTAAGTTTTTCACACATATTAATAAAATATTAATTAGTTTACTTTTCCTAAACAAAATATGTTTTATTACAAGTTACAAAATAATTTAACTAATCATAAATCAATCTGCATAATTTAAATAGTCAAAAATACTAAAAATATTATTAAGTTTAGTATAAAAATCTTAAACATCAACTAAAATAAAACTATTTTTGTTTTTAAAACATCAAGTAAATAAAAATAGAGAAAGTATTATTTATGTCACGTGTTGGCCGGGGTGTAATTAAATAGAGTCGTATATGGAAGAATGGAAGAAGATCTTTCAAACAAAATGCTCTATTTGACCTTTCGCCTTTTCGGATCAACGAAAAATATACACACGAGATATATATATAAAGTGTTGAATGGATAAATGGGTGCATTATATGTTTAACTGGGTCTTATTTTGAGGCAATTTTAAGTTCAATTGAAAACATTTGCCTACTACATAGTATAAATTGCAATATGTTCAGTCACAACAAAGAGCTTGCATCAATCAAGTAGCAGTAATCTTGGGGATAATGCATATATTATTTTGGTTCTATCCTGGAGGCATTTGGCTAGTCCTAAAGAATTGTTGAACCTCAACGACAATAGTGGCACCAACTATCAGCCAATAGTGCTGGTAAAAGACGACTGTGTAGCCATTCGGTCCAGGTGCACACTTTTCTCTAATACTAAAAACAGTCGCTTTTACTTCTTCCCCGGAAATAGACTTAACTAATTCAACATTTATCAATGGCGTGACTACTTGAGTCGTATGACGTAGAACATCCTCACTAGAATCCTATGACGTACTAGCAAAAAGCGAGTGAAAATAACGAATAATTTCAGAATGAATACCTTGATTTCTATAGACAGGACGCCCATGCATATCAGAGATTGTAGTTAAGCAATTACGAGCCACTCTGTTTTTAGTTAAGGCATGGAAAAATCTCGTATTGTGGTCACCAGTACTGAGCCATTGCACCCAACTTTTCTGATGCCAGTACAACTCTTCATCATTGTTGGCTTGGTGTAGCTGTCGACGAAGATCTGACATTACTATAGGCGTGGTTGAATGGTCCACTTGGGCAATATCAATTCGGCATAACAAGTCTTTAATTTTAAGGATTGATTAGAGGGATTACGGTGCCTCCAGTGCGATAATACACACTAAAAGTTCCCTAATTGTGTAGAAAGTGGTACTGAAGGCTCCACATGTGCATTACTCCATTCTTCTTTGATCATATCCAAGATTTCTGGAACCTAACATAAACATTTTTAAAAGCAAACATCTTGTGACCATAGTCTATATAGTAGCAGATCTTAACTACAGATGACCGATGATCTGATCCAGTAAAAGGCAAATATTCATATTATGAGGCAGGATATAACCACATTAAACCGTATAACCACGACTACACTAAAAGTCAATGTGTCAACTGTCCCCCAGATTTTTATTATAACAAAACTTATGGTTGCATGGATTAGTTAATAGCTAAAGCATGTTCTACTCTACTACATCATTTTAGATATGAAGATGAGTTTGGCGTTTGAACTACTAAGGAGGTCCTCATACAGAGAAAATCATGGAATGAGTCGAGATAGATGACAACGCCTTTTTCATAAGATTATGTTCAGAAAAAAAATTGTTCATGTTCACAGTAATTTCTAAAGGTTAAATAACTAACAGAGTAGTTTATAATAAAATGATAATAGACTATATATGTAATCTAGAGCCAGTTCAACATTGTCGAGAGCCCTACTTGTAACTAAACTTTCTTTTTCTTTATTTTCAAGAATATATGTGTAATCGAGGTACATGAACATTTAAGTTAAACAAAAACTGAAAAGAATAAAAAAAAAGAGAAAAAATCTCGTAGATGACATTTAGTCTAGTGGCAGGTGGTAAATCCACTAAATACAGGCACGCTTGCACATCCAAGGATCGAATTCCACTGCCTACATCCTACATTATGTAGGAATTTGGCTAATGAATTAGCTAGTTGTGGCCCAACGTTGAAAAAATGAACAATCTCAATTAGGAGTTAAACACACCTCAACTTTGATTAAACTACTTTTGATTAAATATGATCATTTTTATATTCTTGGTTGCTCTTTCTTAATAAGATATAAAAAGTTGAAAATTGCACAAGTGAAGATGCCTAAGTGTATTATTAATTCTGATTGAAAATGTTATGCAACATGAGAATCACTTTAATCTTTTTCTTGATAGGGGAAATCTAATTATTCTTTGTAACCTAAAAAATTATTAACTCTAATATTTTTAGGTCCTGAAATATTTAGATTCTAATCTTTAACCTATACTCTCTTTGTTTTTTTATAGTTGATGTTTTAGGTTTTTCACATATATTAAAAAAACATTAATTATTTTACTTTTCTTAAACAAAATATATTTTATTACAAATCCAAAATAATCTAACTAATCACAAATCAACTTGAAGAATTCAAATAGTCAAAACTCTAAATACACATTAAATTTTGAATAAAAATATTAAATATCAACTAAAATAAAGCAATTTTTGTTTCTAAAACATGAAAATAAAAGGACTATCCCCTTATCTATTTATTCTATGTTCGGATGTGCTCAGTGCAATGCTAAAATCGACACAAGAAAATGGCGATGTATATGGTTTACGCATCAGCCGCAGAGGTCCAACGATTACTCATTTACTATTTGCTGATGACTCATTATTTTTTACCCGATCGGATATGCATAATGCCAACAACCTCCATACCATTTTCAATACTTATGCTGCGTGTTCTGGCCAAATGATCAATCTCGATAAATCGACCATCACATTTGGGCATCGAGTTTATCATACTACCCAAGAACGAATTAAACAGACAGTTGGAGTTACTCAGATAGGTGGTGGGGAGAAATATTTGGGACTGCCGGAACAATTTGGACGCAATAAAAAATTATTATTCAAATACATAGAAGACCGAGTAAAACATAAGCTGGGCGGATGGCAAAATCGGTACCTCTCCTCAGCCGGTAAAGAGACACTAATCAAATCTGTTGCGTATGCGCTTCCTGTGTATTCCATGAATTGTTTCCGGCTACCAAAAAGCACGTGTCAGACAATTGACAAATTAATTGCTAATTACTGGTGGGGTGGTTCAACAACAACAAAACCTATGCACTGGGTTTCGTGGAGGAAAATAACAAAACCAAAACGTCTCGGTGGGCTAGGCTTCCGTCAACTGGAATTATTTAACCAAGCTCTTTTGGCTAACCAAGCATGGAAAATACTTACACGCCCAAATAGTTTACTATTTCGACTATACTAGTCTAGATACTTCCAAAGAAGGGAATTCTTAAATGCACCTCCAGGAACACAACCATCCTACGGATGGTCATCAATTCAACATGGACTCAAACTACTACAAATGGGTTTGCAAGTAAATGTCGGTAATGGCCAAACAACAAGTATTGGACATCATTGTTGGTTACCTACTATGCCACCTAGGCCAGCATTACTCTTCCCACTTTATCATCCTTCAACAAAGGTTAGTGAATTAATAGATCCAAGAACACGACACTGGGATCATGACAAACTCGCCAATGTGATAGACAAGACGGACCATCATCATATTTGGAAGATATATCTTCCGCATGATGGCCCGCTAGATGAATATATGTGGAGCCATACATCTCATGGGAACTACACAGTCAAATCAGGTTATTGGCTTGCAACTTCAAAGTCCGATGATTACTACGCATATATGCCCATTTTATCAAGGAATCCAACCTTATCAAAACAAATCTGGAAATTACCAGTTGCCCCAAAGCTGCGTCACTTCGTATGGGAACTGGCTTCCAAGGCCTTAGGCTTTGCAGAACACCTACAGCGGCATCATATCACAACATTTTCCTCATGCCTTTGATGCTGTCAAACAAATGAAACCGCGAATCATGCCCTATTCCTTTGTCCCACATCGGTAGCTACATGGCGACTCTCCGGCCTACCACATCAGGTACCAACAGATCCTAATATCACAATTGAAA
>OVBA01005279.1:9315-20416 GCA_900406435.1 Lepidium aucheri
TTCTCTCTTATTGCATATTATTTCTGTTTTCAACCAAGGCGATATTCTTCCATCATGCCGTCGATATCTATGAGTTCAGTATCTGTGAGCTCGACATTCGCTTCTGGATCATTCTCGGCGAGCCTCGATTCAGGTCGGCTAAGGATAGTTGACGAGGCCGAAATATATCGGGCTATTGGCTTCGAGTATGAACCTTGCGCAAGGGATGTTGAGGTTGAGGTTAAATCTAGGGACGCCAAATCCAACCTCTTGAGAAAAGATGTTGATGACCTAGGGCCTGCTCTTGAATTTTGCTCTCATGCTGTCGTGATCAACGCGGAAATTGGTACCGAGGGCCATCTTAGAGACGAGGCGAGGGGTACTGGTTCAGAGGAGATGGCGGATGAGGAAGATGATGAAGGGAATGCAGAGGGGGATGGTACTGACGAGGACAGTGCTGACGAGGCTGGGGCTCAAATTGGGATTGCTGCTGCAGACGACGAGGATTTTTTGCTAGGTGATAATTTTGTTCCTCTGATGGCCCTCGATAGTCGACGTGGCTGGTGACATGCCAGACGTCGAATCCGTAGCTTCGAACGAGCTCGATCCAGACGTTATTGAACATCGTCGCTGGACTCGGCAATGGTTGAGATCTCTCAACTGGCCTCCTACCAAGTCTACCCAGAAGTCGTTGCAGAGTCTGATCAACAGGTGCCATATCACTGCTCTAGTTTGTTTTCGAGTACCAAGCCCAACTCAGAGGCCGTGGACGCCATCCAAGGGTTACTTGTGCTTGCACGAGTACTTCTTCAAAGACTGCGGGATGCACTTTCCTCTTCCACAACTACTGGTCAACTATTGTGCAATTCAGCTTGCCTATACGCAGCTGTCTCCGGGCTAGATAAAAACATGATGGCGTATTTGATCATGGGAGCTGAGTGCGGAGTGAACTTGACGACCCATTTCTTTAAGGAGGTAATGAGGATCTCCACAAACCCGAGGAAGGATGGAACCTTCTATGTTTCGGCCAAGAAGGATTACAACATTGCCAACGGCTTTACCAGCAAGGTCAACGGCTGAAAGAACCATTATTTCTGTGTTCGGATAGACAGCGCCTCGGTTATTAATACCCTGCATTTTTATCAAAGTTGCTGGAATCCTAACCCTGGTAGGACTCTTGTTTTTTTATTGTTGTGCTCGGCGTGCAATACTAACCTTGTTTCTTGTTTTTTTTTTGGTAGTTTCACATCCTCCGGGACTTAGAGCTTTTCCTCCCAACTTCTTTGACGAGCAGGTTAGCGCTGCTCGGTGGTCTGAAGTTCATACTTCCAGAGTAAGGCGAAACTTAAAAAGGGTTCAAAAAGGTATGTCGAGCACACACATTTTTTATGACGTTGGTAAATCATGCAACTTCTAGAACGAGAATGTCCAGGTGCCGCCCCTTCCCTAGTTATGGGAAAATTTTAGTCTCGTTGCTTGCTATTCTTAATCCTGACACGCGGAGCCAGGTTAGGAGACTAACAATGTTGAGAACCGCAACGAGGTCGGTCAAGGATCAGGTTCTGCCTTCGTGGATCTAAACACTGCCTTGAGGTTCCCTCACCTTGGCCTCTGGCTACCTCTCCTCGGCACTCCATGCCAAACTTGGTGGTGACTGAGGAGGCTTTTCGGAGGAAGTCAAAACGTCCTATAGAGGTGGAAGGGTCGAGTGCTCGGACTCGAAAGATTGCTCGGGTGGAGGAGGCATCGGGAAAAGCTGCGCCCATCTTTGACTTCTCATACAAGTTTCGTGGCTCGAAGCCCCTTGGCTTTGATCGTTCAATGAGCGTGGAAATGCTTTATAAGACCAAGGGTTCGGAGCGGGGAATGCCGAGGCCTGAGAACATGATTGAGGGCAAACTTATGTCCGACACTGCGACTCTCCTGGTGCAGGTAGTTTTTCCTTCTATGTTCCTTAGTGTTTTTTCTTGTATTCCTGGCACATGCAAGTTAATGGTCGGCTCTCTCAGGTCTTTTGCAACGTTAATCTTCTGGGGGAGAGGTACGAAAACCACGCAGCCAGGAAAGACAATAATAGTGCTCTGGCTCGGGAGCTTGATGGGTATAAGAAAAGGTGCCGAGCTGCGAAGAGTCAAGCATCCCTTGCTTGGCGTCAACTAGAGGAGGTGCAATCGGAATAAGGCGCCATTATTGATCAGTTGCAAGGGCGTGTTGAGGAGTTGGAGCAGAAAATCGAGGTGAGTCGCAAGGTGCTCAGGGATGCTTTGAGCCAAATCGAAGGAGTAGTTGAGCAGGTGCGCACAAAGATCGTGGTCGAGCGAGATCGTCATGCTGAGGACCTTGGATTTCTGAGTGCAAAGTTGGAGCACGTCGCCATCGAGGATTATATCCGGACGGTCGAGAAGAAGGACGAGCTAACCATCCCTGATGCGGTTATGAACAAGCTAACCATGGATGCTGCTAACTACGAAGATTCGGCGACGGCAATTCAAGTACCTGACTTGGATGAGGAGGATCCCCGCGCGCTCCCCACGGCTGTTGATGATAGGGTACTTGTGGATTTGGAGGAGCTATGCGGCCTGATGACCTGTCTTCGGGCCTATGAGTCTTTACTGGACGATCAGGCTAACCAAGAGATTTAAGTCGCTTTATTATGTTGTAAATGACTTCGGTTGCTTATTTTCGCTGTTGTTCTTTTGTTTTTGTCTCCACTTCGGTAGTTGGCGTTAACTTGACTCTGGCTATTTATGTTATACATATTTTGTCCTTAGCTATCTTGGATGTCCTGCTGTTGACTTTGCTTCGGCGACTAATGTATTGGATTAAAGTTTTTTGGTCGAAGTTACTTTGTTTTTGGCTTGGTATCTTATTGCGGTGCGGTCTCGGTGCCAGGCTTATCCTAGACACCAAGGCGAGTGTTGTGCTCGGCTTAGTTGGCTCAGGTGCAAAATTAAGATTCGGCTTATCCTGGGAAGCCTTTTGCGAGTAGTGTGCTCGGCTTTATTCAGACTTTAGGAGCAGAGTTATGGTCCGACTTACCCTGTTTAGTCGATGATGGATTTTGTCTCACATTGAGTCCGGTGGTTAAAAAGTATTCTCAAGGCGATAATTTTGACGAGGCAATATATATATAGAAAAGGGGAACTTTTGACAAACAGCAAAGTAGTTTCAAATTACATAGAAAAACATGTACCAAAATGATAAATTTACCAAGGAGCGCTCTTGACAAGCGTCATCATCAGCTTTTGTAAGGTGGTTTCGTCTGTGTTGGTATAGCTCAATAATGGAAACACTTGAGATTTTCCACGTTCCACCTTCACGGGACCATTTCTCCAGACATTGTTGCGAGCTCGTAGACCCCCGGTTTTACTATCTTTGAAACGATGTATGGGTCTTCCCACTTTGCACCGAGTTTTCCTGCGTTCAACTCGGCTGCGTTTTCGAATACTTATCGCATGACGAAGTCACCTTCTACGAACCTTAGTTGTTTGACTTTTTTGTTGTAATACTTGGTCGTGTTCTGCTGGTGATATTGGATCTTCAGTCGGGTAGAGTCATGGATTTCTTCGAGGTCGTCAAGCTCGTCAAATGCTTTCTACATTGACCTCGGTGGGAACCATGGCTTCTATTCCATGTGATAGAGTAAATGGTGTTAAACCCGTTGCACGTCGGGGCGTAGTTTGGTATGACCATAAGACACCGTCAAGCTTGTCAGACCAGCGTCCTTTCTTTTCATCAAGTCTTTTCTTCCGACCTTCAATGATTATTTTGTTTGTGGCCTCGGCTTTCCCGTTTCCTTGCGGATTTCTCGGAGTGCTCTTGCTAAGGCAAATTTTCCAACACGCACAAAATCCCTCAAATTACAAGGAGGTAAACTGTGTCCCATTGTCTGTGACGATTTCATATGGAAGCCCATATCGGCAAATGATATTTTTCTAGACAAACTTCCGTACATCGGTTTCTTGGATTCTAGCGAGTGAATCGGCTTCGACCCATTTGGTGAAGTAGTCTGTCATGATGAGGAGAAAACATTTTTGTCTTGACGCGGGGAGTAGTCCGACTATATCCATGGCCCAACGCATGAACGGGTACGGTATTACTGATGAGGTCAGTTCTTTTGCCGGCGCGTGTATAAGTGGTTCGTGCCTTTGGTATTTTCGCATGACTTGGCGTACTTTTCGTAGTCGGCGATCATGGTCGGCCAATAATGCCCTATGCTATGTACTATATAAGCCAGCAAACTTCGGCGATAACACGTTGTACTTCTTCGTTGCTTATACAATTGAGCAATACTCCGTTGGCAGCTCGTCGATATAATTCACCGTTAATCTCCGTATATAAGGTGCTTTTGCTTTCAGTCTTCGGGCTTCCCATTTATCTGAGGGGACTTCGCCGTTCAGGATGTATGCTTTGATCTTCGACCTCCAGTCCTCGTTCCTTTCGCTTCCTTCCTCTGCCGCGTCGTGGATTATTTCGGCTTTGTCTATGATGAGACACTGGTCCTTTGTTTGTTTTATGCTTGGATGCTCGATGCATTCTTCTGGGATAACTCGGTGTTGCGTAGGGTCACTTATCGAGGCGATAGCTGCTAGTGCGTCAGCCGAAGTGTTGTCCCCGCGGGGGATCTTTACCAGTTCAAAAGTGCAGAATTCTGCGGCTATGTCCTTGACCAGTTTCAGGTATTCTGACATTCTTTTGCACTTAGCTATGTATTCTCCGCTGTGTTGGTTGGCGACCAGCTGCGAATCTACCTGGGCCATACGGTGCTGCACACCAAGCCCTTTTGTGAGTCGCAGGCCGGCGAGTAGGGCCTCGTATTCGGCCTCATTGTTTGATGCAGGGAAAGCAAGTCGGAAGGACTGTTCCAAAACTTCTCCAGTAGGCGATTCGAGACGAATTCTGATTCCTGAACCATTACGTGAAGCTGAACCGTTGGCATACAAGGTCCATCGATTAATGTGCTAAGGAGCTCAATTGTTTTGTGGCTTTGGTACTTGCTCGATGATAAAATCTGCCAGGACCTGGGATTTCGCACTAGTTCTGCCTATGTACTCGATGTCGTACCGCCTACTTTGTTAATCGCCCAGATTGACTGGGACTGTGAAGGATCATCCTTAGCGGGAAGTTCGTTAAGACGATGACCAGATGCGACTGAAAATATGGGCGAAGTTTTCTTGCCGCGGTCACTACTACTAGCGCTAGCTTCTCCGTTAAAGTATACTGCGTTTCTGCCTCGTCTAATGCTTTGCTTGTATAGAAAATCGGCCTTTGCTCACCTCGGTCTTCTTTCACAAGTACTCCGCTAACCGCAGCATGGATGATTGCGATATAGAGGTACAATGTTTCTCCGGTTTCTAGCCGAGCTAAAATTGGAACCGTGGATAGATATGTTTTCAACTGTTAGAATGCATCTTCACACTGTTTATCCCAAGTGAACTGTCTGTTTCCCTTCAGTAGCTGGTAGAAGGGTAAGCATATGTCTGTCGATTGCGAGACAAAATGGTTGAGAGTGGCTATTCGCCCTGTCAGCCTTTGTACTTCCTTCATATTCCTTGGGGACAGCATTTCTAGTACTGCATTTATTTTTTTAGGATTCGCCTCTGTCCCCTTTGGGATACTGTATAACCGAGAAATTCTCCGAAGGTGACGCCAAAAGTGCACTTAGTCGGGGTCAACTTCATTTTATAGTTGTTCAAAACGTTGAAGCATTTGGTGAGGTCGACGACGTGAGTCTCAGCGCTTCGTGATTTGACGGTAATATCGTCAATGTATACTTCCATAGTATGCCCAAGCTGTCCCGCGAACATTTTATTTACCAATCTTTGGTACGTGGCTCCGGTATTTTTGAGCCTGAATGGCATGACTTTATAGCAATAGGTCCCTCGGTTTGTGATAAAAGCGGTCTTTTCTCAGTCAGCTGCGCTCATTTTTCTCTGATTAAATCCCGAGAACGTGTCCATGAAGGATATCAACTTGTTCCCAGCCGTTGATTTGACCAGTTGGTCGATATGTGGTAGTGGGAAGCTGTCTTTTGGGCATGCCTTGTTTAAATCTGTGAAGTCTGCACAGACTCGCCACCTTCCATTTTTCTTTTTGACGACTACGGGATTAGCTAGGCATTCCGGGTATTTGACCTCTGTACTAAATCCTGCTTTGGTTAGGCGCTCTACTTCGTCGTCCATCGCTTCTGATCTTTCCGAGCCAAGTTTCCTCCTTTTCTACTTGACTGGCTTGTGTGTGGGGTCGACCTTTAGTTCGTGGGTGATTATCTCTTGGTCTATCCCGACATATCCTTAGTGCTCTACGGAAAGTTGACTAATTGTTGCTAGGAAAGGAAATCAGCTCGCCACGCTAGGCTTCTGGCAGTTTGCGCCCAATTTTGATGCTCCGTTCTAGCTTGTTTTCGTCCAGGCTGATTGCTTCTATTGTCTCCTTTTTGGGATTATCCTGCATTGTTCTGTGGTAGCTCTCCCGCAAATCCTTGGCTTGCAATCATACAGGAACGTCCAGCCAAATTTCTGAGCTTAAGTTTGGTAATGAAGCATGTTCTGGCCATCCTTTGATTGCCGCAGATTGTGTAAGTTCCACGGTCGGTTGGGAGTTTGACACACAAGTGATAGGTTGAGACTACCACCTTCATCATGTTGGTCCAAGGGGTTCCCAATATCATGTTATATATAGTGGGTTGGTTGACAGCAAGGAACTTTACCCATCTAGTCATTCCCGCCAGAAGAATTGGGAGTTTTACAGTGTCGTCGGTTAGTAGTGAGTTTCTGTCAAATCCAGTGAGTGGCCGAGGCGTAGCCGTGTACTCCATTTCCTTGTCTAGAATCGCGAGTTTTTCTAATGCTTCTTTAAAAATCAGATTTACTATGCTTCTTGAATCTACTAAGATTCGTGTCACGTCACAGTCAGCTACCCGCAATGTGACAACGACCGGGTCATCGTGTGGGTGTTGAACCCCCTTGGCGTCAGCGTCGGTGAAGCTTATGACTTCTGTGGGTGGCGTAGTTTGTACAAGTGCGCACACCAAGGACAAAAAGCTAAGACTGTATCCAACTCTTCCTTCAAACTTCCCATGATCATTACAGTGGTTCGAGGAGGCGGCAGTGGGAGTTCCTCGCGATCCATTTGTCTGTGGTTCTTCATCATCGACTGAATCGTCGGGGCGGCCTCGTGATCTTTGGTTTCCTGACAAACCTTGATACGGTGATTCGGGCTCGGAGAATGTTACTTCTCCCTTTTCGAACTTTGCTAGTAACAACTCTTTCAGCTTGAAACATTAGGATGTTGCGTGCCCAGTTCGTTTGTGGTAGTCACAATAAGAATTCTTATCCCATGCTGCATCTCGGTACCACTTATTTGTCCGGATGCAAGGTTGCTGATATTTTTCATCGGCGGCATCGACTGTGTATGCGGAGCTCATGATACTCCTCATGTGCGGGTTATCTGGTCTTCTTAGTCACCGAGGCTTGGTTTTTGTATCTTTTGAGTTTAGCCGCTTAATCTTCTTCAATTTCTACAAAAACCGCTCCACGATGCAACGCGTCTTCTAAAGACACTGGCCTCCACAACCAAGAGTTTGTTATCAGCTCAGAGTCATAATAAAGCGCTTCCTCAGCATGTCGATTCCCGCGTCATTTGAGATTCTAATACGTGATGCTACCTCTTTAAATCTTCCGAGGAATGTGCGGAGGGATTCTCTGGGTCCTTGTACTATGGCCTGCAGGTCTGTAGCCGAGGCGTTCCGCTGCATGTAGACCGAATAAAGCCTGAGGAATGATTCGGCTAGCTGCTGAAAACTATTGATCGAATGCTGGTCGAGCTTGTAGAACCATTCCATGGCGTCATCGGTTAAGTTTTCGACAAAGAGCTGGCAGTACCCTGCGTCTCTCTCTTCGGGAGGAAATCTTGTCCTTCCCATTGCCAGGTTGAAGGCTTTGAGAAATTTCCTTTGGCCGGACTTCCCATCGAATGTTAGGCATTTGACCTTCACGTCTAGGCGGAATGGAGTGTTGATTAGCTGCTTAGTAAAGGGAGTACTCTGCGTCTCGACCAGTACAAGTGCTATTTCCCGGGCTGAACTCTGAGTGCGGCGCATATGGGCCATCATGTTGCTTACTTCAGCTCGTAGGGCTCTTATTTCCACATTCCTTGGATTGGTGGATTCAGTCAGCATGGCGGGAGATTCTGATGCGGCAATTTGGCTTCTGACTTTGCGAGGTTTGGATGGGCTCTCAAACAATTGCCTCTGCAGACGAGGCGGAGATGTATTCGTTATCGGTCCTTGAGGTTGTCTGGCGGTAACTGCGACTCTGCTGAGTTTAGCTCGTAGTTGAGTCACCATTTTAGAGGTTTGTTCGAATCGGTCTGTTGCTTTTTCCATTCGTTCGATTAATGCGAAGAGTGAATCTGCTATTCCTTGTACTTTTTCTGCGCTCATCACATCTCTATTGCTGGCGTCGAGACCTATTTCGACGTCGGTTAAGCGTGTGTTTTCTACGTGCGTCATTGGTTGCTCTGTTCTTTGGTCGGTTGAATTATGTTCGGTCATTTTCTTTTTAGGAATCTTAAGACCCTCTCTTGAGCGCCAATTGTTTGTGCTCTCCTCGGCATAAATAAGTTAGTTCGAGAACCTAAGAATCTTATAAAATTACCGAACAGGAAGTGACGAGGTCAAAAATATTGATAATAAGGCTTTCGAGCTTGGCTCGGTACAAAAAGGGCTAAATTACGAAAGTATCCAGGTGAAAAGTATACGTCTCTGATGACGATTCATCTCTTTTTATAGGGTATCGTACAACGCCAGTCGGCGTCTTAGATGGACCTGGGCCTTGCTCGAATTGGGCTTGGACTTGATTATCATTGTAACTGCTGACGAAACTAGAGCTTTAGTTGAGCTTGGGCTTGATTTTCATTATGCCCAAACTCATTTCTTAATGGGCCTGGGTTGTTGGGTAACCCCCAACACCAAATAATGTTGTATGACTCAAACAAATGAAGCTTTATAATATTTACGAGGAAATTTAAAATTTTCTGAAGTATTAGAAGCGAGTGCTTTTATTTTTAAGTTTTTTAAAGCTTAAATACAATTATAAATATATTATTAACAAAAAAAAACTTGAGAAAAATCAAAGGGTTTTTATAGATTTATGCACTTTGTTAAAATAATACTTTTAAAAGAGGTCTTTCAAAAAAAAATAGATTTTAGGTATATTTAGTATTTTTAACTTGACAAACTCACACTTTATATAAATAATTATATCATAATTTCCACAACTTACTAAATTCAAGTGAGAAACTATACAAAAAGCATGATTACAGATTTGGCCATTATTTACTATTTTTAACTTGATAAAATCACACTCTATTTCTTTTCTTTTTGTATTATTTTTTTTAAAATACCGAAATCTGTGAGTACTTATTACAAATGTTCTTTTACATGTTTTTGAAAAGTTGTGGTTTTTACATTTTTAATTAAAGAATCAACATTAATAAGTTAACAGATTTTGTTTAATAAAAATCTATAAACCATTCTATCCTCATTTTGTTTATTTTCTTCTTTTTCTCCTACGACAAATTAGTTTCCTTTTTTCAGTTTTTTTTCTTTTTTTTTTTTTTTTGTAGTTGCTGGAATGATTACGAATTGGAGTAATTAAAATTACTTTTACATATGTGATGTTTTGGATTCTACTGACATTTTATGATGTGGATTAAGAAAAATCTTAATTTTGTAACTGAAAATATAAACTCAGACATAAAGCGAATTAAGAAAAAGAAATATACCTTGAGCACTTGTAGACTAGTTCTTTATAATTTACATAGATAGAAGTTGTAAATTATTTGAATTGTCATGGTATTATTTGTTACTTACTCAGAATCTCATATGATACGAATTAGTTTCGTTTCCACGATTGGAATAATGTAATATCTATAGCAATAAATTTTAAAGGCAAAAGGAAAGCTTAAGACATATTTTTTGATAAAAAAAGCAATATATTTCCAAATAGAAAAAGGGAAAAAGAAAAAAGACAATTGTAAAGTTTGTAAGTATATCCTCACTTATGGAAATTTAAGAAACTTCGTTGACTAAATTTTGCAGAAATTTATCTATAAATACATTTGTATTCACTTTTCAATAACTTAATTCATTTGTTAAAAATTGCGATGGCTGCCAGTGGAGTCAATGTCCCTTGTGGCGTATGCTACATCCGAAACAAAAGATGCACTCCATTATGTGAATTTGCTCAGTATTTTCCACCAGAAACGTATTCTATCATCTAAATTTTGCTTTGGTTCAATTATCTATCTAAAATAGTTATTGATACTAATATTTTTTGCTTTTTGATTTTATAGAGATAATGATTTCGAAAGTGCTAATGAATTGTACGGAATACGAAAGATACTGAAAATGATAAGAAACGCTCCATATGAAGAAAAACACTCGTTGGCAAGATCCATATTGAACGAAGGTGCAGCATGGGTACATGATCCTATTCAAGGTTACTTCGGAATGATTCGAAATCTTATGTGGCAGATTAAATTACGCCAAGCATACCTCTATCATTTGAGAACTAAAATTCTTAATGAGAAAGAAAAGAGTATGCTTAGTCTTTGAGCTATTGATATCATCTATCATTTTCATATCTATTCATCTTTCTTTCTTTCATTTTTTCTTTCTTTCTTTTTCCAATAAATTATTTCAATAATAATTATGTTGTGGTTTAATGATGTGTGAAAAACATATATTTCAAAATATTTATATTAAAAAAAGTTATATGAAACTATATGTCATAGTGAAAAATTGTGCCGAAGACATGTGGTCCAATGGTAGAGACCACTTTAATTTTTCTCAGATACCAGAGTTCAACTGCTCTCAGCTGCAAGGGCAAGAGAAAAAATTGGCTACAGATCGGACCTTTGTCGATCCCATTAGTAATAAAAAGAATGAGTAAGATTAAAAAAAAAAGTTATAAAAATATTAATATTTTTCAAATTATTAAGTATGTATGTCGAAAAAGCATGCCAAATGGTTATATATATATAATATTTATAGTTTATTTGAGTAAATATATTTTAGTTATCAAATTTAGATATCAAATAAAAAACGGGTAAAAAATTG
>OVBA01005280.1:0-20408 GCA_900406435.1 Lepidium aucheri
AAACAACAAAAAATATTGTATTGAGATAATCCTAATCCAAATCTCTATATACAATAAAATTATAGCGTTAACAAATTCATATATTTTATAATAAATTTAAAAAATTATCTCTTGATAATATTTGATAATATTTTTTAACTAATTCTTAATAATATNTTAATAATATCTTTATCCACATAATATTACCAATTTGTTTTAATTTTAATATAAAAAGATTTTTAACTTATATCTCTATTATAATAAAATCGTAACAATTTTCGTTATAAAAGAATAGAGATTTTAAATTGTAGATTTTTTTATTTGTCGATTTATTTTAACTAATTAATTTGTTTGAGTAACATTTGTTTAGATAATTTGTCACATGATTTGGTCTTATCTTTATCTCTTTGTAATTTTTTTTAAATTTCTTTAGTAGAGATTTTGTTTATGATTTGGTTACTTTTTTAAATATTTATTTGATTGGTTGTATTTTTGAACCTTAATTTGATTTTGTTAGTTATAGTTATTTTAAGAAATATGTTAGTTAATATTATAATAAGATATTTAATTAAACATATTTTGTTTGTTAAATTAGAATAAAATCATTAATTTAATAATTAACAAAATACCTTATATTTAATTAAATAATTATATTTAAAGTCCCTAAATTTGTTTTGATTAGTTAATTTGTTTAAACTAATTAATTTATTTTTTTGTTTATATAAGATTATTTCTAAAAACGAATTACTTGTTTTTAATGGATTTCAATAAAAACATACAATTAAAAAAGAATCTTCAACCAATTAAGATATGATTTTTGTTAATTTAAAAAAGAATTTCATACTAATTAAGTTTTGAATTTTGTTTGTTAAAAAAGGAAACATTAACTAATTAAGATTTTTTTTTTTTGGTTTAACATGAAATCTCTAACCAAATAAAATTTGATTTTCAATGGTTTTAAGAAATTTTTTTTAACCAATTAAGATTTGATTTTTGTTATTTTAAAAATAAATATTTTGTTTGAATTTTGATAAGAACATTAAGATTAATTTGTTTCTTTTTAAAAAATAAGTTTGTATGTATTTTCATAAGAACCTTAATTTAAATATTATTGTTCAACACAATAGAAAACAACAAAAAAAGTATTTTATTGAAATATTTCTAATTCAAATCCAAATACCTTATATTTAAGAAAAAACAAACAAATGATATTCCTAATTCTAATAGACAAATTTTTTAATCGAATTCTATATAAAAAATATCTCAGGACAAATTTAATAACACCAAAGATTTTTGGTACTCTTTCTTTTCTCTTGATTTTTCTTTTTATTCATCGTATATTTCAACTTTCAAGTTTTCAAAAACTAAAAATTATATTAGTTATATTGAATATCAGTTTTTTAATATACAAATACTTATTAATAAGATGATTATACATACATTTATATTAGTATATACTTGCTGAATTGATTAAAATAGTAATAAATAAAAATATGTGTTAAATTGATACAATAAAACAAAAATATGCATGAATCTACAAACTTAAATAAATACGAGTATAAAACTATATATATATGTATTAGTATATACTTGATAAATTACTTATGGTATTAATAAATAAAAATATGTGTTCTCTCGATAATGTATAACACAGCAAAATTGAATAGATCTTAAAACCTAAATAAATACGGGATCAAAACCCTAAATAAATACGAGTCTAAAAATTAACTTACAAACGACTCTAAAACATAAATAAACATGAGTCAAAACGTAAATAACACAAGTTAAAAAAATTTATATGTAAAATTGTAATGCATCAGAACTTAAGTAAACAGAAATAAAAAATATATTTCGTGTCTAACAGATATTGGTGATCATTATAAATTTATTTTTAATATATCATATATATATAATTAAATAATTAATAAATTTATACATACAAATCAAAGCATAAATAAATAAATATTACCTAACCCGTGCATAGCACGGGACATCATCTAGTTATATATAAATACGTAAATACGTATGTCAAATTTAAACTTAACTTTATTAATAAAAATTATAATTTTATATACGAACTATCATTTTTTGACCAAAATCGAAGTTGACAGTTATCTCCGTCAGTCAACTGTTAACATGACATATGTATAGTTGAAATGTGACACGTGTAAAGTCAAATAAATTTTACTAAAATAAAATTAAAACAAATAAAAATAAATTATAATAAATTATAATAAATTAAAATAAATTGAAATAAAGTAAATAAATTATAATAAATTATTATAAATTGTAATAAATTATAATAAATTANAAATAAAGTATTTTAATCAAAATAAATTATTTTAAATTGAAAATAAATTGAAATAAATTAAAATAAATTATTTAAATTGCAGATAAATTAAAATAAATGACACAAATTAGATAAAATAAAATAAATACATAAAAACAAATAAAAATAAATAAAAATTATAATAAATTGAAATAAATTAAAAGAATTTGTGATAAACTAAAATTTTGACGTTTGGTAAGTATGTTGTTGAAAAATTTGAAAATTGAATATCAAAAAGTGGAAGAAGTATAGCAAGTATTAGCCATTTAAAACTTATAAAGAGGGAAATAAGGCGATTTGGAAGCTACCAAACTCACTTGGAATGACCTGTTTCTGGGTTGTTTGAGTAAGATAATGCACCAAGCACAACCATATGTACTTGAATAATGTGAATCATGTGTCCAAATCCCCAATGAGGTACTCCTCAAAAACAAACACAGATGAACCAAGTTCATAATAGGTAAGTTTCAGGAAAATCTTCCACCTAAAGGTGCACTATTCGCAATTCCGAATGGGATATAGAGCCGCCATAAGCGAGACATCACCATCTCTGAGTAACGACCAAAATAAGTCCAGATAAGAATTCCATGTCCTATCACACCAAAGAGAATATTGCAGCAAAAAGTTTGGCAAATCGATGGTCAATCCATATTTGTGGCTCATAGGGAGCCATGACTCTCTCCAGTTGGCCAACAGGTTTTCATTCACCTTTCATCAGCAAAACTATTAGACTTGGAAGTAGCAAAATTATTCACTAGTGTGGATATATCCATCAAGGAAAGAAATAGAAATATTAATTTATTTTAGTTTATTTCAATTTAATTTGTTTTTATTTATTTAAAGTTATTTTATATTTTATTTAAATTTATTTTATTTATTTATTTAAATTTATTCTAATTTTATATAATTTATTTCAAATTATTTCAATTTAAAATAATTTATGTTTATTTATTTTATTTTATTCTAATTTATGTCATTTATTTTAATTTATCTTTAATTTAAAATAATTTATTTCAATTTATTTTTGATTTAAAATAACTTATTTTAATTTATTATAATTTAGTTTAATTTATTTTGATTTTATTTTAATAAAATTTATTTGACGCTACACGTGTCACATTTTCATCTATGCACGTGTCACGTTAACAGTTGACTGACAGAGATAATGGTCAACTTTGATTTTGGCCGAAAACTGATAGTTCATGTATGAAATTTACAATTTTTATCAATGGACTTAAGTTTAAATCTGGCACACGAGTTCGTGTATGAATTGGCACGACGTCAAAAGTTTATATATGTTTCAGCCGTTTTCCCTGTAGAAGTGCGTGCTAGATAGTATTCGGATTACTGGACCCTACAAAGTCTATATTTGTTTGAACTTTCGGAAAAACGGTCAAAAACTAAGTGAATTTATTCCAACGAGGTGTTTCATACATGAATATGATGCTTTCCTCTATTTCTGCTTGAACTACTAAAAATTTCAAAAAAGAAACGAACTTGTAAAAAATGGTTGAAATCTACGTTGACCATCAACATCGTTAGTCAACATTAATCCATCCATTAAACACCGGTTTATAGACCGTTAAATGTACATGTGGCAGGTGATTTGGCCCTAAATTAGATGACTTGGCAGCATTTGATTAAACGACGTCGTTTAAGTAAATTCCTGACTTAAAAAAAATCAAAACGACATTGTTTTCAATTTGGGGATAAAATTAGGGTTTTCGTTCAACTTCTCATTCACTCAATTTGAGATGACACAATGGGCGTCATACTCATATGATTGTGAGTGAAGCATAAGTCATAACTTCTCCTCCTGGGGGCACTGGAAGGAGGAGTCCCAGACGCGTCGGCGGATGACCCAATCCACAAAGCATCAGTTCTTGGCCTCTTTCGAGGTCATGATTTACTTTGGCCTAAACTCAGCTTAAGGAGAGTCAAGGCAGAAGTCCTGGCTGTAGCAGAACTCGCCATTGCAGTTTCTTCAGAACGGCGAGTAGTCGCCTCGTCCATAGCAGTGTTCAAACAATCCATAACGTCAGGAAGATTAAAATCATTGATGCCCATCGTTAGAGTGGAAAGAAGAAGGCCTTAAGATAAGAAAGAGAATTCAAAAAGGTTGACTCGGGAGGTGAAAGGCGGAAGGAATTCTATTTTGGTGAATATAAGTATAAAGTAAAATGACAAAGGAGTAGTATTTATAGAAATTTACAAGAAGCAGAAATGACGAGAAACATGAAAATAATAATTAGCCAGTTACGCCGTGAAGTAACCGAGTCGCAAGCTGACACATGGACCGAAGATTCTAGAAAGAGATAACTTTTACCAACTCGGAAATCCTAATCAATTTTCCAAGTCTGGGGGGATAATTGTTGGAAGTGGATCCGAGATCATACGTCGGTCCAGATAACAATGAATGATTAAAACCACCCACGTCCTGAACTTGAGAATCCATCTCGGGCATTCATTACTTTCTTGAACGAATATTTTTCAGCAACTTGCCGAGATGACAGAAACTCGGGCGACATGTTATCAAAAGATAAATTGATATTTTCCTATTCGGATAAGGAAAATTTCCAAAAATTTTGTAAGAATTTTAAGATACCAAACCGAAATGTAATATTTCCTATTTCAAATGGATTGTAACCGTCTATATATTTTATAAATAGAGGTGGATGCCTTTGAAAAATGAATTGAATTTTGGGCATTTAATTTGAGCAATAACAATCAACTCGGCATCTTTGCATTGTTCAATCTCTTTATTTTTTAAATTAATTAAGAATTCTTGCACTCTCTCTTTTTTGAATCTCAGAATTAAGTTTAAAACTTTTTATACTAAATTCTGCTCAAACACAAAAAAATGTATATAGGCCCGTGGAGGATCCCTGCGCCAGCGACTAACAACTCCATGATACAAATACTTTTATGAACTAATTGCATAGAGAGTAAAATAAGTAATATACTACTAATTGAGTCGCTGCCACTATGTTATTCATGCTTTTTACTCAGCGACACAAACAATACATATAATATTAGTCGCAGCATCTATTTTACTTTCTTCATCGTCCATTTCTTATTTCTTTACCATTTAATTTTTGATCGCTTACGGTGTCGCAGCGATCCTCCAAAGAATATGCCCATAATTAAGGTTTCTTATGAAAAATACCTTTAAGATTTTAGTTGCAGATTTTGCCACTATAGTCCGTTCTTTAATTGATGGCTGGGCGATTAGAAAATTACACATGCACATAAGCAAATTATATGATCATTGATCGTTGCAAGTGTAATGATATGCTTTAACTATGATCGCTGTTTATTAAGGCATCTCCAATGCTGGTTTAAATCCCACTCTAAACTTTATATTTAGAGAAAAATGTCTCCAATAATATTCTTTTTCTTACTCTAAAAATAGAGATTTTTATATTTTATTACAAATTTGGAGGATTCTATTTTTTTCAGTTTTTAGAGTAGAAATTTTCTTTACAAAATGTTCTTTAATTTCTAATGTATTATTATATTAATCCTAAAAAAATTATATGATCAAAATATATATACTACAAGATTTTAAACAATTCTGTGTATGTGATGTAATGAAATTTTATTTTAAATAAATTATTATTCTACTAATTTTGTTATGGACTATTTAATATTAATGGGTAAATATGTTGATTTATAAAGTAAAGAGATATCTTAGACCATCATTAACGGGCGGATTTAACCCGTTTCTTAGATTTAAAAATGATTAAAACAAAATTAAAATTAATGAAAAACGTTAAGAAACGTTTCTTAAATAAGAAACGTTTACGCGAATAAGAAACGCATACGTGGCGGTTACTGATTGGTCACAAGAGTGCGTATAAAAGAGAAAAAAACGGACAAAATCATTTGACCAATTTTTTCTCTTTTTTTTTCTTCTTCTCGCTCTGTTCTCTCTCTTCTCTTCGCATGCGATTGCGAGAAATTGAATCGATTTTGGCGAAGGAGAAGGGGAAATCGTTGTCGCGACAAATCGACCGAGTGTCATGGCGGATCTGTGGCATTAAGGTGGTCATTGGTTGAGGAGAAGAAGATTTGTTCGACTGCGAAGTCGGAATTGTGAGAGAGAGTGGTGGTCTGAGGCGAAATCAAAGCGATTGGTGGATGAATCGTCTTCAAAAATGTAAGTTATCGTATCTTCTATGTATTTTTGTATCGATTTTGAAAATATGGATTTAGGGTTTGTGCGATTTTTGAAATTAGGGTTTCAAGAATTAGGGCTTTTGTTTGAATCGTTTATAAACATCTAATTAGGTTAATTATAAGCTTTTTTGAGTGTTTGATTGATTAATTGTTACTGGTTTGAAATAGGAATTAGGGTTTGTCGGATTTTTGAATTTAGGGTTTCGAGAATCAGGGCTTTTGTTTGATTCGGTTATAAACCTCTAATTAGTGTGATTAGAAGGTTAATTGATTGATGGATTGATTTTAATTTTTGATTCTGTGAAATAAGAATTAGGGTTTGTCGGATTTTTGAATTTAGGGTTTTGAGAATTAGGGCTTTTGTTTGATTCGTTTATAAACCTCTAATTAGTGTAATTACAAGGTTGTTTGAGTGATGGATTGATTGTAATTTTTGATTCTATGAAATAGGAATTAGGGTTTGTCGGGTTAGTGAATTTAGGGTTTCTAGAATTAGGGCTTTTGCTTGATTCGTTTATAAACCTGTAATTAAGGTAATTTGTAGCTTGTTTGAGTGTTCGATTGATTAAATTCGGTAAAGATAATTTATTTTTAACATAATTTTTCTGTTTTATGTGTGAGGTTTGGTGAGAGAAGGGAAACAAAGTTCAGTGCTTGGAGTTGGTGGAATGCTGAGTGGAGAAATCAAGGTTAGTGTGTCTTAGCTGTTTTGATGTTGTTGATGTTAATGAGTGGTAATTGAGTAGAGTGAATATATATATATATATATATAAATAAGTAACATGGTTGTGTTTTAACTACAATGGTTCTATGTAGTAACTGAATATATATATATAAATAACATGGTTGTGTTTTAACTACAATGGTTCTGTGTAGTAACTGAATATATGTATAGAAATGAGAGTGAAATAAAGGTAACGAAATTGTATTGAACATGGTTGTGTGTTAACTAATGTGGTTGTGTGTTTGAACATGGTAATAAAGGTTAAGTAATATGGTTGTGTGTCTTGCCTTTGAGTTGTCAAATTTACTCTCAATAAATTAACTTTCAATTAACTCTCAATAAATGCTAACTACAACCATTAACTTAAAACCTCACCTTTGAGTTTATAAAATAAACTCAAAGCCGTTGCCTTCAAGCCACTATAAAAAACTTAAAAAATTTATAATGAATCCTTTTGTTAACTCCTCCGGCTTCATGGATCTTTTAACTAGCCAGCAAAATACTCAAAACCTTCAGCCATTAACGTTAGACCCGTCATCACCAACCATTGTGATTGGTGAATCCGAAGTCCCGCAGTTCAGCACACAAGAAGAAGTCATCTCTGTTGGGAAGAGGAATACGTGGTCAGTGGTAGAAGACATGATCTTGATCTCTGCTTGGTTAAACACAAGCAAAGACATAATCATAGGAAATGAGCAGAGAGGAGAAGCATTTTGGAATCGGATTGCAGCATATTTTGCTGCAAGTCCTAATGCTTCTTCTCTGAAAAAGAGAGGTAGGACAATGCAAACAAAGATGGGCTAAGATTAATGAGAGCACGTGTAAGTTTACTGGGTCTCATCAAGCTGCAACGACACAGATGGCTAGTGGTATGAATGATGATGATCTCATTAAGCTAGCTCACCAAATATATGAGAATGATTATAAGAAGAATTTCAACATGGAGCACGCATGGAGAGCTTTAAGATATGACCAGAAGTGGTGTGCTCTACATTCGACTAAAAAGACAGAGAAGAATAAAAGAAGAAAGGATGATTCTGGGTATTTTTATTCAGCTGAAGCTTCCCAAGGCGATGGAGAGTCTCAAGCTTCTGAACCTCGGCCACAAGGGGTGAAAGCTGCCAAGAATAAGGGAAAGAGGACAGCCACAAGTTCACCAAATGTTGAAGGAGGAGGTGAAGCTTTGGATAGGTTCATACTTTGTGGGACTAAGGCAAAAAGACTTTGCTTTGAAACAACAAGAACATGCTTTGAATGATAAACTTACAAACAAGAAATTACTTGAACAAATTCTAGCTAAGACGGAGCCTTTGTCCGAAGTTGAAGAAGAACTCAAAGTCATGCTAATTAGGGAGTTTTTGCTTTGAAACTCTTCTGTTATGGTTATGCTTTTGTGTGATTCTGCTTTGGTAAGTTTCAGCTTTGTTATGTTATGCTTTTGTATGATACTGCTTTGGTATAAAATGCTTTTGTATGATACTAGTGTTGTATGCTACGATTTGGTATAATATGCTTTTGTATGATACTGCTTTTAATCTGTGATGTTTTGGTTTACGGTTTTGCGAGAAACACAATCCATTTGGACAGACAAACTTGTTTGGTAGTCAGACTTCATGTTAAGAATGGAGAAGAGAAGCGTAGATGATCACAAGCCAGGGTAAGTTTGAACTTGTTTCTAAAATGCTTCAGGATTTTGTACTCATGTTCCCTGATTGGTACTCATGTTCCTTGTTTTTTAATTGGTGTAGGAATCAATTGAGTACTAGAAGTCACAGACTCAAGTCACTAAATCGACAACAAGAAGTCACGGAGCCTTGTACTCATGTGTCACAGACCTTCAGCCACTATGTCACAGACATTTGATTATTGTTGTTGCACTTTTTTTTTTGGAAAATTATGTCACGGACAATTTGATTGTTGTAGTCTTTTATAAATATGTCTTTGCTATACCTTCATCATTGTACAACGTTCAATTCTCTTTCAATACAATGTTCAATTTTCTTTCATGACAAATTTCATTTTTCTTTCATTACAAAGTTCAGTTTTCTTTCATTTCATAAAACTTTCATAAAACCACTTCTCATTATCTATTACTCATTATCTATTCTCTTTACATCTATCATAAACTCATTCATTCTCATTATCTACTCTAAAATATGGCTTCCTCTTCCCATGATGATTTAGCGGAAGTGTTAAACAAAGAATTCGGTAATCTTTTTTTATAAAGAATTAGATGCTTCTTTGTACTCTAACACTGATGATGTAGCAGCTCCTAAGCAGAGGAAAAAAGAATCCATATCGAAAGAAATCGTGAAGAAGGACACATGAAGTTATGGAATGACTACTTTGCAGAAAATGGAACTTTCCCGGCTCAAATTTTCCGACGTCGCTTTAGAATGAATAAATCATTATTCATTCGTATTGTTGATCGCTTATCAAATGAAATTCCTTTCTTTCAACAAAGAAGAGATGCAACCGGAAGGTACAGTTTCTCTGTACTACAGAAGTGTACAACAGTAATTCGTATTTTCGCATACGGTTGTGCGGCTGATGAAGTTGACGAATACCTCCGAATGGGTGAAACCACTTCCATGAAGTGCATAGAAAATTTTGTTGACGGAATCATTTTCTGCTTTGGAGAGGAGTACCTAAGAAAACCCAGCGCAGAAGATCTTCAAAGGCTACTCATTATTAGAGAAATTAGAGGATTTCCCGGCATGATGGGAAGCATCGATTGTATGCATTGGGAGTGGAAGAATTGTCCCACCGCTTGGAAAGGGCAATATTCTTGTGGTTCCGGTAAACCAACTATTGTTTTAGAGGCAGTTGCTTCCCAAGACCTTTGGATATGGCACACATTTTTTGGTCCTCCCGGAACTTTAAATGATATTAATATTCTTGATCGCTCTCTGATTTTGATGACATATTACAAGGTAGAACACCGAGAGTGAGGTATGTTGTGAAGGGGAACGTATATCGTTTGGGTTACTATCTCACTGATAAAATTTATCCAAAATGGGCTTCATTTATCCAATCTATTTCACTTCCACAAACTGAGAAAACATCTTTATTTGCCACCCATCAAGAAGCTTGTGGTAAAGATGTCGAGCGTGCTTTTGGAGTTTTGCAAGCTCAATTTGCAATTGTTAAAAATCCGGATCTTATTTGGGATAAGGAAAAAATTGGAAAAATTATGCGAACGTGTATTATACTCCACAATATGATAGTAGAAGACGAACGAGATATGTATACTCAGTTTGATGTCAACGAGTTTTTACAGGCCGAATCTTCTGGAAGTACGATGGCCGATTTCACATATTCTACTGATATGGCTTCAAATCTTGTCGATATGATGGCAACTAGAACTCGCATTCGTGATCAAACTATCCATGAACAACTAAAGAACGATTTGGTCGAGCATATATGGAATAAATTTTCAACCAATCAAGATTAAATTGATTGTCTACTAGATTATGTACTTCATATAATGTACCTTACACTATGTTTTCCAATTCTTAATTTCTATCACTAATTAAGTTTTCTAAATTTTTTTTTCTAAGATACTCCCATAAGAAACTACCTTTATTCATACCAAAATCCACAACAAAAAAATTACATCTCTTATCTCCCTTTTTTCAATTTATTAATTTTTTAATGCTAAGATCCTCTAAAGAGGAGACCCTCAATAATGATGCTCTTAGAAACTTGTAATAAAATAGTAAATCAGAATATTATTAAAATATTTATTTAGAGAACAAAATAGAGTAAACTATTGGAGTAAACGCTTTTATATTTTAATTAAATTTTATTTTTAGAAGAAAAAATAAAGTAAACTATGGAAGGAAAAATAAAGATAACCCGGAGGATACCTTCATGAGTGATGTAGCGGCTGACTTTCTCGACTTGGGGCTCTCTATAATCATCTTAGAGCCCGATGATGCTGTTGTCCCTGAAGCAACTCCAATGGTGGAACCTCTGAATTGCAGTGCAAGGCACAATGATCAAAGGAACACACGGAATGCACTACAGCCCACGGATGAAGATTCAAAGAATGTCAACGACAACTAGATCACGGCTATGTATCTCCTTCTTCCAAGCAGCTTTGCTCCCTTTTGGATGGCTTTTAAGCCTTTAAATTAAACTTTCCGCTCTTTTGAATTTGAATTTGCAGTTTTAGCTCTCATTCTCTTTAGACTTCTGAAAACTATCTTTTGGTTTAAGCAAGAATGCTATAATCTTGCTTGGTTTGCTGCTGTTTAGTTTGATGTTATTTGAACCAAAGTTTATCTTATTTTAATATAATTAGTACGTTTATGTAAAAAAAAAAAGTAAACTATATGGAAGATAGTCTTTTAACGACACTTAAATGATTCCAACAACTATTTTTATACTATCGTATAGATGTCACTTTCTTAACACTCTTCACATAATTATATTTTAAATCATGTCATTTGTAGTGTCATGTTGAACGAATATTAGAAGAAAGGAAAAATAATTGTTTACTACACAGACTTTTTAAAGTATTATATAGCTACACATAACAACTTTTATAATGTGTGTTTTCCTACACAAACTTTATGTTATATCATAATTACCCGAACTATCACTAGACATGTAAAAACATTATAAACTTATAATTTCTGGGTAATCGGAGATCAAATTTTTTGTTCAGGGCATTGACTTTCGTCAACAAACTAAAACCAAACCAAATTTGTCTTCATATTTCTCTTCACAACGGTCGAGATAAACAATCAGCCAAAGAGAAAAATCGAGAGGCATTCTCACAAATGTATGTTTTCTTTGAGCCATTGCGAAATTCGTGGAAGAAGAATCGTCGTCCTATCATAGGTTTGGATGGGACATTTTTGAAGAATTCTGTTCAAGGTGTTCTTCTTACAGCTTTTTGTAGGGATTCAAACAATCAGATATATCGAGTTGCTGGGGAAAACAATGTGAATTGGCAATGGTTCACACATAAGGTGAAGGTTGACTTAGATTTAGGAGGTGGTGAACAGATCATTATCATCGCATATATGCATAGAAGCTTGATCCACAGTGTTGCATTGGAGTTACCAATGGCATAACATCGAGCATGTGCTAGGCACATTTACTCAAATCTGAAGAAACTCCACAAGTCTGACACCTTGAAGTCGTTTTTTTGGAGAGTTGCTAGCAGCTACAATGAAGCTGATTTCAAGACCAACTTAGCTACCTTTCAAGAGTTTGATCCGAAGGCATGTGAAGATCTCTTAAAGAAATATCCACGTACGTGGCGTAGAGCTTTTTTCTAAATTGGTTGTTGTTGTGAAGATACTCACAACAACCTAACAAAATAATTTAATAGGACCATAAAAACGATAAGGAAAAAACCCGTTTGTACAGATTCAAGAGCTAATTAGAAGGGATGCAATGCAGCTAATTGCTAACAGGAGGTAGCTAAGCACACACCATAAGCCAGGAAAGAGGTTGAGAAATCATACATTGAAGCTCAACAATGTTACAACTCGGTTTCAAGCACTGGTGGAGAGTATGAGATTGTGGAGTCTGAGAATGGCTATACGGTTATCTTGTCTAAGTATACATGTGCGTGCAGAAAATAGGACTTAAATGGTATTCCTTGTCGACAAGCAATTTGTGCTATTGGGAAGAACAAACTTGATGTGGAAATTTTTATCTCAGACAACTATTTGACAGGGAAATGGCTAGAGACATACATGAGAGGATTAAGGCCAGTCAATGGACCTAAATTCTAGTCTAATTTTGGAGCAAACAACATTGGAGCACCTGCCTACAAACGACAACCAGGAAGACCTAAGACTAAAGCAAGGGTCAATGGTCTTCATGAAACTCCATCAAAGAATAGAATTGGTCGGACTGGTCGTATTATGCATTGTGGTGTATGTGGAAAAGGGGGACATAATTATCGAAAATGTTCACGTGAGGTATTTATCAAATGAAAATTTTTAATGGCTTTTGTTATATTTTAGTAAGTACTTTTTTAATCTTGTTTTTTCAGTCTAATGAAAGCAGAGAAACAAGACAAAGGGTTTACAAAGATACTCAAAAAGTGTCTGAAGTACATGATGCACCACAAGGAGAAGTACAAAAAAGTGTCTTTTATGCACCACACGGTCAAATCCGTAGGTTGCTGTTTGGGTGATACAAATTTTAGTTTGAGATATGTTTTGGATAGGTTTTGTGATGGTGATAAATTTGGTTTGGATTTGTTTATGGTGATGGTGAGATATGACTTAGATATTTTTTGTTTGGATATCAGTTACCGATATAATCAACACAACAATGTGTTTTTTTTTAAAATACATTTTGCATTTGGCCAATTTATATTGTTTTTTTGTTTATTCTAATCTAATCCTAAAATGAAACAGTAAGCAACAATATCGTTTTTGAAATGTATTATGCTACTAATAACCAAAAGAAATTTGGTTTGGTTTTAGTTTCTTAAAAATGTTGACTAAAGTCAATGCCGGAGAACAAAAAATTCGATCTCCGGTTAACCAGAAATTATAAGTTTATGGTATTTTTATATGTCTAGTGATAGTTCGAGTTATTATGATATAACATAAAGTTCGTGTAGAAAATTACAGATTATGAAAGTTGATATGTGTAATTATATAATACTTTGAAGTCTGTGTAGTAAACAATTATTTTTCTTAGAAGAACACGCCCTATGTTTTTTTAGGCATCAGAAAATGTCAGTTTTGGTGGCATCAAAGACATATGCATGGACATAGAGGTCATAGACATGGACATGAATTTTATAGACATAAACATGAATTTCTATGACTTCAATGACATTTCATGTCCATGTCTATGAATTTGGAAACATCTATTCTGTTATGCCAGACGTCATCTTTATATTAGTAGCGTGATTTTTCTTTTTGCTAGATGTTGTGATTATAGAGATCAATGAATACTCTTTTGACTTTTGTGCCGGAGATAAACAAATTCATGTTTATGTCTACAAAATTCACGTCCATGTCTCTAACATCCTTGTCCATATCATAGACTTAGATGATAATTTATGTTTATGACTATAACCTCGTTGATAAAACTGCTGTTGATTTGTTTCAAATTACACCGATGAAGTTTACTTTGCTTACCATAACCACTATAAAAGAAAAGACAAATTTTGTCCAATTTTTTTTTTTTGACAACTTTAATATTTTTCTGATTTTTCTACAAATTTTGATAAAACTATGTCAAAAACTCAATTTTGACCAACTATACATTAGTGGTCGAAATTCACTTGTTTTCTAGTAGTGGTACTTCGCATCTTACGCCACTAGAATTACCCTTAAATTTCACATTCCGTTCTGGTGATTTCACAAATTACCCCACAGAGGCTAGCAAACCAAACGGAAGATTCGCTTCTTATTTTGATAAAGCAAACAGAAGATCAGAATCTTACACCACCTACTTAACAAACATAAACTCCGAAGCTGAAACATTTAGAAGCTACGAAAAAACGGAAATGGAGCTCCTAATGAAATTCAATGAAAGAGAAGAGAGAATGAGAGAAGGATAAAGAGAAAGAATGGAGATGATTGTAAAATGATCAATTGATTCAAAGTGGCATTTTTTAGAGGTAGTAAACTCAATGATATTATTTATAATTTGTAAACTCAATTGGGTGCTGGAACAATTTTTCCTATAATTAATGGTCTTGTCATATCAAATAGTCCCAATCCTTCTTAAATGAATCGATTCTCCCTTAGAATTAGCTGAATTATCAAACCAATTAGGAAACGTTCACTTTCTAATTCCCAAAGTCCTCTTGCTTCTATAGAAAGTGTAGCATACGATTATCACGATAAATATATTAGAAAATGGTTCATATTTAATACTTTATTAATAATAATATTTTGATCAACATAACTTGATCAAAATGGTCCAGTTGGTGTTGATATGATGACTATATGGCTCGAGGTCCCCAACATGGTACTCTTCACATATGAATGAACTCAGACCAAATCAAGGTTTGTCTCAGGTCACTCTTAATATATAATATACTATAGTTACTATCCTTTTGGTTAACATACATTTTATTATTTTCCCTCCTCTCGGTTATAACCTTTTTGACTCAGTAGAAAAAAAAGGAGACAACATTAAGACTTTAAATTTAAATACATTAAGAAAAAGTAGGAAAGATGAGATATCTTGAGGGACACGGAATGTAGACATATACTATCACAACCTTAGATTTGAAGCAGTCAAGATCGGATCATAATAAAATCCAAGAGCTGCAAGCTCCGGAAAACTGTATTGATTCCCCAAACTTTCTTCTTCACTGCACTGCTTATTGTTTCTTTCCGCGCAACTACCTTCTTCCTCAAGTTTCTTTGCTTCCCTAGACTGAGTTTCATGATTGTCTTGCATCCACAGCTTCTCCTTAAGAAGAGCGACCTGTTTGAATGTTTTCATCAAATTATTGAACAGATTTTTTTTTTAAAAAATTAACTTGCTAAGTTATAACAAAGTATACCTTGTTCTTGAGGGTTTCGTTTTGTAGAAAGAGAATTTCCCAATCTGTCTTGAGCTTAGCATAGCTAGCTTTAAGGGATTCACAGTCGTGCTCGAGCTGTTTGGTCTTATACCTAGCCCTTCTGTTTTGGAACCAGACAGCGACTTGGCTCGGCTGTAGCCCTAACTTCTCAGCCAGCCAAAGCTTCTTCTCTGGTTCGAGTCTTTTCTCTTCCTTGAAACTCTCCTCTAGTAAATGCAACTGGATTGGTGTTAGCTTACGTTTCTTGGTTATCTCACGCATCAGGTATCTCTCACAGACGTCTTCTTCCTCCATGGTGTTAGTCTCTGAGTTTCTCATTGAGCTAGATCCTGAATTAAGAAGAAGAGAATCTAAACTATATGTCACATGAAGGTGCTTCAAAGTTCTCACTATTTTTCTCAAACTCTTTAACTGAAAGGACAGTTTTTTAATCTGAGTGGCTACAGTTTGAGGTAAGATTCGTCAAATGTGGAAAAATATATATGATGCATTTAAGAAAATTTACAAAACGAAAAAGGAAATTTCAGAACTGTTTAACTGAGGGAATACCAGAAAAACCAGAGTAAGAGCTCGCAGGAAAGCAAGAAGGATTCTCATTGCTATGGCTTTGCTTCTGGTTCTGAAACCAAGACAAAACTTCAGAGTCTGAGTTTTCCATTTGTAACACTTATAAATGAAATGCTGAGTCAGTTACTGGAAATGTTGGGACTTAGAAGAGTCACTTTATAAAGAAAAAATTGTAAAATAATGAAAAGTAAAAGTTAAATAAAAGAAAAGAAAAATCGATTCCCTTTGCTGGTTTAAGTCTCTGGTAAGAAGAAGGAGACGAAAATGCTGTTTTGCCATAGTGGTAGTGTAAGAGTGGGACTATACTTGTGGTTTTATAATAAGCGATTGATTTACATATTTTCACAATTGATATGCCTAAAAAACAAAACTCATTTGTAAAATAAAAATTGTGAAATTTTTTGTAAATGATTTTGCAAGTTGGATTTAGAGATGCTTTTCAGTTTTCAATCACCTTTTTTGAATATATATGTTGCAAGTGGGTACGATATTTCCCTAAATGATACGACAATCGTAACGTACTACACTTGACGAAAAGAAGAAACTTTTAAAGCGACCCATTCTTTTGTACTTTTCTCGTAAAACATCAAATTCTTCTGCTTTAGTTTCGTGGAACTTTGAATGTCCAGTGCTGTAGTAAAGTACTAGCTTTTGTTCATTCATAACTTCACAGATTTGATCATTGTATTGTCTGGGCTATATCTATCTAAGAGGAGTCCTTTAACGTCGGCCCAACACCAACATGGAATAGTGGCCCGTGGAATATCTCCAAAATGGAGGACACAGTCTCTTAACATCCTCGGCAGTGGTCACACTGAGACAAGAGATCAGAATGTGGAATTAGTAAGCGTGCATGCAGGGCACAGTTTGTCTAGGATCACACAAGCAGTCCGGTCTCCAAGTACGATCAATTATTTTCGTAATTATTAAAAAATATCAGATGCTCCTCGTTTAAAGAATTAATTTTTTTTTATAGTAAAAACCCAAATGAAACTTTACTCCAAGAAAAAATAATCCTTATAGGCTATAGTTTTTTTCTTGGGACAAAATCTTATTGCCCATAGTCTCAAAAGCATGAAAAAACGTAAGTATAATTCTTCATATTTCGTGGCTATAGAACTTTTTTTTCCAATAATTAGATTGATAAAATTCGATCCATAACATAAAACATATTTTTCAGAATTTCTATTTAATCTATTAATTATTGTGGGAATCGATCAAATTATTGATGGCAAAATCATTAGCTGAATCATCTTGACTGTTAGACTAAGAAGAATTTAACTCAATATGATGACCTTATGTTATGTCATATAATATAAATTATTTCAATTTTCGGACCAATGGTATGATTGTGTATACCATATATATATATGAGGATCCTTGATAGGGCTTACACCAACATTTAATGATGGAATATTTTTGCTTTATGCCCTTTTAATGTTTATAATTGTGTAAAATGTCTCCTTTTGTGGAGCTCGCCAAAACTACACCTTTTTAATTGTAGATGACTAGAACAAAGACCATATTGCTTTTGGGAGAGAAATGTGAAAGAACAAAGATGCGCGCGAAACTGTCTCTGGACAAAGGCAAAGAGATCATTATTGTGACCAATCATAAGTCTTTGTGACATAAGGTGACCATGGGACAGAATATACGTTGACAAAATAATGTTCACTAGTAGAAAAAATTCATATAGTCACGATTTTCACCCACGAAAAATCACGAATATTTAACATATAGCCATGAATTTTCGGAAAAAAAACCATAAAAGATACCAATTTTCTAGCCACGATCATATAGCCATGGTGTAGCTACGAGTATACAGTCGTGGCTAGAAAATTGGTGGCTTTTTATGGCTTTTTTTGATAATTTGTGTTTATATGTTAAATATTCGTGGTTTTTTGTGACTTTTTTTAGTCACAATTTTCTTTCGTGGCTACACCGTGACTATATAAATTTTTTCTACTCGGTACAAAAGAAATTAAATGAATAAAAGAGTTGAAGGTTTTAAGAGTGAATGTAATTATTGTCACCAATCATGAGCGTTTGTGGCATAAGGTGAAAGGGAACAGAAGATTCGTGAACAAAATAATGTTACTCGGTACAAAAGATATGAAATTAACAAAAGTGCTAAGATGTGTTCTTCGTGGTTATCATCTATATGGACTAATTCTGTAGGGGCACTTGTTGGATGAGCAACTTCAGTGTTGGTATAGGGCGATTCTTTTGTTAAAATATGTAAAATGTAACATACAGATGCATATCCACTGTGGATATCGGAAGAAGACATCTTTGATGGACAAGTGAGATGAAAGGGAACAGAAGAGTGAGATGTGGCGTGTAAGAGCATGTACATTGGGGTGTCATAAGAGGTCCATGGGCTGAGTTTTATAGGCCAGGTCCATTAAATAAATGAATATTTTTGTTGAACCCATAAGAGTCGGGTTCGCCACCAAGAACCCGTAAGAGACGGGTTCTTGTGACATGGCGAGCTCTGATTCGTTATTTATTTATTTATTTTACTCGAACCCTCTGAGAGAGAGGGAGGGTTCGACCTCATTTAGGATTTCTCCTCCTCATTCGATGTTTCGAGAGAGAAAGAAAAGAGAGCGGCGACTACGAAGGCGATATACGTCGGCTGCGATATCGGAGTGTTCTCCGTCGTTCAGCCGTCCAATCGAGCAGTTCCGGTGACTTGGAAAGCGTCTCTCCTTCGATTTGAGGTATGTCTCGTCTGTTTTTGGAACGATATGTAGCGTAGTTTGTTTTGTCGTTTCGAAATCGAAAGAAAATTTTTCAAATCGATTTGTTCTTTTCAATAAAGGATTAAGATGCGATGATATGTTCGTTTTCCAAATCGATTTGTTCTTGTTTTGTTGAATGGTTTTTGAAATCTAAAATTAGGGTTTTCGAAAATTGAAATTAAGGTTTCAAAATCGGGTTTGGGGTTTTGTGATTTTGATAGTAGGGTTTGGTAATTAAGGGTTTTAGATACGAGTATGCAATATTGGGGTTCGATTTGTTGAATTAGGGTTTCCGATTCGGGTTTTTGAATTAGAATTTTTCAATTTTGGGGTTTGTATAGGGAATTTAGTAATTGGGATTGGGAATTATGGGTTTAGGGTTAGGAATTGGGGATTATGTATATCGCATGTGTTAATATATTCACAATAATATATGCTTATTATTATTTCTTTGTAAAGATTATCAACTATATAGTATAATAAGAGATATATGATTATGTTTGACTAATTAAAAAATCTGGAATAGCTCAGTTGTTGAATGTACGACAAATATGAATAATGTTATGTTTGAATATGAACAATAGTATGTTGTATTATCAAAAAAGAAACAATAGTATGTTGTAAAGTTATAATTGTTATTTAATGATTAATGTAATTTTTATTAGGTGGTTATATTACAGAGTGTAGTGAGAGTGATTAGCCGTTGGATCCGTTACACAAATATGAAATTGGGGATTTATGGTTTAGGTGTGGGAAAATGTTAGAAAATGTTAAATTAGCTAATTTATAAGCTTTAATATTTAGGAAAATGTAGTCAACGTAAGTTTTCAAGTGAGTGATATACTTTGCACTGCAATAGTATCTCGTATAATGGTTGGATTAATCACCAACTTAATTC
Organism: Lepidium aucheri; assembly: GCA_900406435.1. NCBI lineage: Eukaryota > Viridiplantae > Streptophyta > Magnoliopsida > Brassicales > Brassicaceae > Lepidium > Lepidium aucheri. The sequence continues at coordinate 19,945 of OVBA01005280.1, forward strand.
TTCTAATTATGAAAACATCAAAATTAAAATAATTTCGATTGTAATTTAGAATGTTGCTTTGTGTAATGTGTTTGATTGTTTCCCTTTTTTGGCAGATAAATTGGCTGTAATGGATCCTTCAGCTGAGAGACGAGAGATGAAGCAGCTAAGAGAATAGTCGGACATGCTGTGATATGTGTCTGATGGAAATTATGGCATTCCGACTGCTTGTCCGTGTGGTGGGAGAATCGTGAAGGAGGTTGAGCGGACGGAGGAGATCGACACTTATCCTGGGAAGCGCTTTTTTACGTGCATGAATCATGAGGTACGTGGTTAGGTTTTCGTATGTTTACATTATTTACATTTAAGATGCTTCTGATTTCGTTGTGGTGTTGTATTGCAGGACAACGGCCTGCATCTCCGTCAGTCGTGGATGGTCGGTGTAGAGGAGGAGATAGAGTGGTTGACGAAGCGAGTGAATGAGG